>CAUYRT010055616.1:0-69168 GCA_963574885.1 Lepilemur ruficaudatus | reverse complement strand
ATGAGGAAACCATTTTATAACCATAGCACCAGGCCAATCTAGGTCAACTTTGACATAATAAAATGGTGAGTTATTTTTCAGGTCCCACGAGCACTTCGGTTGCAGGTCACATAACCTGAGCATGCCCAGATGAACCAAGTGTGCCCAATGTGTGACCCTGGGGCCAGCGGGAACTAGAGAGTCAGCTACAAGCAGAACCAAAATGCTCAGATCAGGGAACAGGGACCAAATGAAGACACCAGCATCAGCATTACCTCATGGCATGAGCCAATCAGATCACAGCTTCCTGCAACACCCCATGGCAAGAGCCAATCAGATCATACCTCCTGTATCACCTCATTGCAAGATCCAATCAGATTACTCTCCATTACCCTCTCCCTATAAAACCCGCCCCAGCCCCAGCTCAGGGAAACATATCCAGGCATTGCCTCCTGTCTCCTTGCCAGTCAACTCACAGCAAAGCTTTTCTTTTCTCAAAAGCCAGTGCCATAGTGTTGACTTCTCTGTGTGTAGGGAAGCAAACCTATTGCTTCTCAGTAACAGTTTGACCCAAACATATTCTCCCAAAAGGATGCTCATGATATATTACTAAAGGAAAAGGCAACACATTTGGAGTAATGTGCCATTTAAAATGATATAAAATGAGCAAGCGTCTGTGGTGCTGAGTGTGTGTGCACATTTGTACCTGCTAATGTGTGTTTGGAGACCGTGGAAAGCGGGAACACGGCAGCAGAGGGGATAGGTGGGAAAGTGGGTAACCAAGGGAAGCATATGCTGAAAGGTCCACCTAGGGTAAAACACCACGAAAAAGGAGCCCCAAATGGCAAGATATTGAATCACCATGCAAATCACCAATATAAAATATTTTATTCAGCGACATTCGTAAGGAAGTCAGGAGAACTGTGCCTACCGTTCTCACCACCTGGAAGACAAATTTGTTTTGGGGGGCCCGTGCCTCTCCAGGCCCTCATTCCCAACAGGAGAAGCTGATTGGTCATTACTGTCACGCACTCAAACCCACCCAGGCCTGCTAGCTGAAACGTACTTTCATTTGGCTGCAACTGGATTGCGATGCAACTTACCTCGAGATGAAAGAACAAAGTAATGAGAATTTGCTTCTTTAAAAAAGAAAAGTACCTGAATTGTTTCCTGTCCTGCTCTGTGGCCACTGGAAATACCTTGTCGAGGACACAGTCTCCAACGTCGACAGACAGCCATGAATTGCAGAGGAAATACCACTTCTGGTCCATTGCCAGGTCGTAGACCAGTACCCGGCTCACGTACCTGGAGAAGGGACCCACAGATTTGAGGATAAGGTGTGTGTAGTGGGGGTTGGGATGAGACTTTCTTGAATACCATAAAGGCAACACCTTTGCAAAACTCAAGAACAAGAGCTCCTGGAAAAAGACTGTATTTTTTCTTGATTGTTCTTGGTGGCTGGATCAAAACTGGCCTCAGGCAGGAAGTGCAGCTAACATAGAGCGCTATCTCTGGGAAGCTGCCACATTGTCACAAATACACTGCAAGATGGCACCTCTGAAACTACTAACCCCTCCATGTGGCACCAAGCCCAAGGCCAGTGTCCAGGCATGATCAAGCAAAGCCAGGTTGGATACTGGAGTGCACAAAACATGGTCCTCGCTCGTGTTTCTCACCAGAGAGCGAGTCCACCATGATCTGGGGCTCAGGACTTCAAGGGCATCGTCTGATCTGATTTGGGGCTCTGCGGCCTGGGGAAGAATGGAAATTGTCTCACCTGTCCTGGGATGTCAGGTAGCGGTGTAGCCAATAAGAATAGTAATGGCAGCAATAGCCACTCTTATTGTTTGCTACGTGATGAGGACTAGGCTAAGATGCCTTTGCCATGCATTTTCTCATGTCAGGGAGCACAGCCCCATCAAGGATGCAAAAGCCACCTCTGTCAAGGTCACGTGCTGTCCTGAGACGGCCAGCATCCAGTGATGAGGTGCCTGCTATTATCAGGACCTGGGCATTTATGTCCAACTAGGGACAGTTCCAGAGCTCCCCCAGGGGTCAGATGGACTGTCATTGGGCTGCATCACAGCCCGACTTCTCCCTCTGCCCATCCTGCCTCCGTCCCTCCCCTCCCAGGTGCTGGTCCCAGGCGCCTCTTAATAAACGCCCTGCCTGCTCAACTCCATCTTGGAGTCCACTTCCTGGAAACCGACCTATGGCTGAGGCACTTAATGTGTTAACTTTAATCCCTTGGGTAAACTAAAGACAGCAGTATAAATACTGTGTCTTTCTAAAGCTGCCAGCTGCTGATGGGTGGTCAGACTGGACACCATTCATCTGGGTCACTAGTTTTGACCTCAGACAGAATAAAGAAAACCTTGCTCTGAACTTGCCAGCTATGTGACCTTCAGCGAGTCACAGGTTGATGCACAAAAGAGCCAAGAGTGAGGCTGGAACCAGACTCCAGGGCTGCAACTTCCAGTCTTTCTCCTAGGTACTGACCCAGTTAGCGTGGACCATGAAATACAGTGGGCCTCTCTGACCCTCGGTTTCCTCATCTGTGAAATGCAGATCCATCCTATGTGTCTTCAAGAGGCTTGTGAGGATCAGGAAGGCAGTACATGTAGAGTGCCCAGCCCTGGGTCCAAGGCTTTGTAGGTCCTCATGGTTTGCCTGCCCCAGACTCACCAGGATGGCCGGTCCCCTGAGTTGTCATGCCACAGCCTGAGACTCTGCAGTTCCCCCAGGGGGAATAGGGTGGAGAGTAGGAAGGCATCCACTCCTCCTCGCTCAAAAACCGGAGTGTCAGGGTCAGACAGGTGGTGGGGCTCACTCTCTCCATCCAGGCCATACAGGGTGACAGTCACCTGAAATCCAGAGTCAACTTCACTTGGTAATTGAGGCTCACTGGCCGTGCTTCATTGGAAGTGGCCTAAAACCTATGAAGCATGGCCCCTTTATCCTCTCCTCCCATTCTGGACCTGGTCAAGTTACTTTTTTAGTTGCATGCAGATTTGGGGTGACACTATCTGCATTCACATCTTCAGAATAATTTGAACTCATAAAGTGCTTCCTGGAGCATTTTTGTCCAGACTCCCCATATATTTGTTTGCAAGGGCTACAGGGCAGGCACTGGTTCCTTCTCCCCAATAATTACATTCCCAGTGTCCCTCAGCGTGCCTGGCACTGAGAATCGCACAGTTAGGTACCTTCGAGGATGTAGCTGCTCCTCGCCGGTGTCCAGTGTAGACTGTCACCAGGTAGTGGTACTGGGCAAAGGGATCATTGTCCTCCAGCACTGTGACCTTCACCTGGACAGAGGACAGCATTAGAAGAGCCCTACTCACGTACTTGTCCATTGCCCTCCAGGCGAGAGCGAGCTGGGCATTCATGACAATTAAAGGGCCAGACCCCTTAATTATGAGTGCTACTTATTCACACCATCATGTATGAGCTGCTCTTTACAAAAGCAGGATTTCGAGTAAAAAATATTGGGAAGATAAAAAAGTACAACTGCATTCTTCTTTTTTCTTGTTTTTGAGACAGAGTCTCGCTCTGTTTAATTTGATGAGAAAGGACATTTTGTACATACAGAGGCTGAGGGGCCAGTTTGCCTGAGAAAGTCCCAGGGGTCCAGGCTGGACCAGCAGCTGAACCCTCAGCTCACCACCTGGGCTGCATCCCCCGGACCCCCTGCGAGGGGACACCCCCTGCTCCTCCCTCCCGTTCCCAGGAACTGCACAACCTCACCTTGGCCTTATCCTGAGCGTCCTTCCGCCTCGCCCAGATCACCACTAGCACGTAGACCACGCAGAGGCAGCCCACGGTGGTCACGACCACAGGGTTGTCCTCGAAGGTGGCGAAGAGCTCAGCGGTCTGGCGGACGTCGACAGCATTAGGCATCACCAGGAAGGTGCTTCCGAAGAAGGTGAGGTGGTCGCAGAGGCAGTGCGCCTGGGAGGGGCTGCTCCGCGGCCCCACCTGCAACCCCGCAGAGGCCGTGGCTGGAAGCGCTGGGGGGCTCGTCCCCAGCTCCCTCCAGCCCCAGGGAGGGGAATGACCTTCGCCTTGAGCAGTGGACACTAGAATGGGGCGTGGTTGGGCGTCCTGTGGGGACACCAGCTTCAGGATGGCCCTTCGGGCTTTTCTTTAAATTGAAAATTAATTTTCAAATGCAGAGAATTTATAACAGATATATTTATAACAGATAACTTTGTATCCATCATTCTCAAAGGGCAGCCATGTGCATTTTGCCAATCTGCTTTGCTTTTTTCAGGTAAGAAGACTTGCAGATCAAGTTGGGGTCCCCTTTGTCCCTCACCCCCCTTAAGCAACCATTATCACAAATGTGGTGTGTTCCCCTCCAGTTCCCTGCGCCACCTGGTGCCCCGTGTTGGCTGGGCATTGAGAGGACATGCCAGTGACCAACTCATCTCAGTTTTTCCAGGACTTTCCTGCCTTCCAAACGGGAAGTCCCGAGTCCCGGGAATTCCCTCCATCCCGGGCAAGCTGGGACGGTTGGTCAGCCTATGCTGAAGAGCAAAATGACCGGGGGAACCATGGGAAGAAAAGGGAGGGACGAGTGTTTGAATCCTAAGCTGACATCTCAGCACCAGGAAGGTGTGGGTGGAGCTTGGGCGTGTGGTCCCTCGAGGTGCAGGGCAGCACCTCGGGAGGACACAGGAGGGGCCAGGGCAGGGACCGCCACCTGTGCTCTTGATTCACACCTGCACTGCCGCCCCCGGACCCCTTGGCCAGCTCTCAATTACCCTCCAGGGCCTTCTGGTAGATAAAGAAGATTTAACTGAACCCCAACAAGGCAGCCCTGCCTCTGCCTCTCCGGCTCCACCAGGAGGCAGTGAGGGAGGGCAGAGAATTGGCATCCAGAACGTTCTTCTCTGCTCGAGCACCTGGGGAGGAGGAGCCTCCTGCAGCCCAGTCCTGCCCCAGCAGGCAGCTTTGTCTCTTTCCCTGCATGAACCCACCGGCAGAGGCTCCCCACCTCCTCCGCGGGCCTGGTGCCAGCCGCTTCTTAGGAATCTCAGGTGGGTCTTAGTTCCGTGTTGTGTTTGCTCCGTTGTTTTTGTCACTGTTTCCCAACTCCGGTCAGCATTTGGCACGCAGCTGCGAGATTATGGGAACACCTGGCCCGCCCAGAGGGAGCAGCGGGGCTGATTCAGAGAAGACGCCCCAGCAGGTGACCTCAGCGCTGGAGCCCAGCGAGCAGCCTCTTTGTGAAAAACAGAGACCCTGAGGCCAGCGGCCTCCCTCACCTTCGAGGCATGAGGGGCCCTTTGAACAGCGGGAATTAACCTGTGGAGGCCCCAGTGGCAGCAGCTGCACTTTCAGTGCCTTTGAGAAAATGCCCAAGCAAGGGGACAGGTTCTCAGACCCCTGGCAATAATTCTGCCTTGTCCCCCGATAAGGGTCTCCGTCCAGAGAGCTGGAACTTTCTTTGGCTAGTTAGAGAATCCTGTTGTGGCTTTCCACCCAAACTTGATGAACCGTTTACTTATTTACGGCTCCTCAACGAACTCTGTATGGTGATCGCTACATTTCTATATCTCAGTCTAAACCTACGTCTAAACCTATACATGTGTGTCTGCACCTATTATGAGCCTCAAGTATACAGGAGTGGATTAGTCATAATTTCTGTTCCATGACACTCGCGCACACGTGATCTCTGCACGTCCCTTATGTATGGATGCATTAGCAGGTGCGTATTTTCAATAATATATTACAACAAGCACCTGAGAACCCATCACTGTACTCAAAAGCTGGAAACCTCCCAACAACTTAGGTTCAGCTAAGTGGTCCTCCCCCAAGCTGTCCCCATGCTGCCCCGACCCAGCTCCACCCTGAGCCCATGCTCACTGTTGCCAGGATTTCCATTTCACACGCAGTGTTTTCCCCGTACTCAGAGGGTTCAACTAGCAGTCGCTCTAATCTATGGAGCGCTCACTATGTGCCAGGCGCCACGCTAAGTACCTTATAACCCTAATCTCATCCAAGCCCCACCCCAGCTGTACGTGGTAGCCATCCTTTATCCCTGATTTGGGAAGGGAAGCCTCAGAGAGGTGGAGTGACTAATCTAAGATCACCCAGCTCTTATCGATGCAGTGGGACTGAGCCTAAGTCTGTCTGATGGCGCAGCTGGTGCCACCTGGGAGCTCCAGAGTACGTCACGCCTGGGTCTTCTCCTAAGGCACAAAGGTCTGTGCTGCGAGCAGGGGGAACCGCTGCCTCTCAGACATCTCCAGCACCCCGGTTTCTCCTTGGCGCTTTGGAGAACTCCCTGTGTGTGTCAGAAACAAACCCAGGAGGAGCTCGTTCCCAGTCTCCTCCTCCCACAGCTGTGCTGGGACATGGCTTCCTCCGGTTCTTGTGACCATTGTCATTTGACATGTGGGTGCCATTTGCCTCTTGTTTGCATCCTCTGCTCAGCCGAAAGCTCCCTGGTTTTTCTTACCATTGTGTCGCTGCCACTGGGTGCACGGTGAATATTTGCTGAACAAATGAAAGAAAGCCCTAGTGGATGGAGACAGACGTGCGGCAAATGTCAACCTTACGTGCAGGGTGCTGTTCTCGGGAGGGGGTGGAATGCTTGGAAATCCAGCTGGGGGAGCCGTCTGGGAGGCTCCTCGAGGAGGTGGTGTGGCAGTGGGGACTAAAGGGAGTTTTCCAGGCACGGGGTGGGTGAGAAAGGTTTTCAGGGAGAGGTGCCACAAGCCAAGGCATGAGAGGGGATGGGGAAGAGATGTGCCCCAGACCCTGCTCTGATGGCCACAAAGCCAACATCTGGCCACAGGACGCTGTCACAGGCCTGGGCTCTGGCGGCACAGGCTGAGCTGAGGCAGGGATTTATTTAAATTAACAAAGCCAAGTGCCTCAGGGGGTCAGCAGTCCTGGCCAAGCTCTGGGGAGGTAGAGCCACTTATTGCTAAGGTCGTGCTCTGGAGACAGACCTGGCTTCCAGTCCCAGCTCCTGCACTTTCAAGGTTTGAGATTTGGGGCAAGTTAGGTGAGTTCCCTGAGCCTTTGTTTTACCACCTGTAAGATGGGAATAACAACTGCCTTGGAGATCACTGTCGAGATTGAGGAGCTAATGCAAGCAGAGTGTGGAATGCAGCACCTGGTGTGGAATGAAGGACGCAGCTCTGAGCACCTTTCCTTGGAAATGACATCCCGGCCTCCCTCAGTGACCCAGAGTCAGCAGGGCATCCTGAGTCATTCATCCACCGGTTCAGTGATCATTTGTTCCCAGGGGTGAACAAAGCACATTGTTCCTGTCTCCTGGGGCTCCCAGTGCTCCAAGTGAGACAGACAGCATTTGAATGATCTCATAGGTAGACATAAAATCACTGCTCTGTTTACTCCTGGGGGTGAGGGAGGGTGTGTGCTCTGGAGCTTACAACAGGAAGTGTGACCTTGGCAGGGACTGAAGCACAGTTTTCTTGAGGAAGTAACGCCTAGGCAGGGGCGTGAGTGAGTTGGTGGGGGCAGGTGTTCCAGGCACAGGGAACAGCATGTGCAAAGGCCCCGTGGAGGCACTAAAAGGAAACCCACACGAGCTGGACGTGGCCTACCAAGCCACCTTCCCACCTTCTTCACTTCTCTCTCCTCACCTGGCAGCCTGCGTTGTCCCAAGTCTCCTGGACCTCATCCCAGAACACACAATGTGACAGGAAGGTGGTGATGCCAACTGTGAGGTCTCTGCTGGGCGCTGGCTCCAGGCTGGACTCGGGGACCACAGTCAGGTAGTAGATGCCTTCTCCAAAGTGCAGGTCCTGTGGGCCCAGGATCCACGTGGACAGCTCATCTGCAGGACAGGCGGCTCCGGGTCAGCCTGAGGCCACATTGAGATGGGGGCTAACAGTATGGGGGAGGGGAACCGAGGCAGCTTGGCAGGGGAGCAGACTCTGGTGGTCCCCCCACCCATGTCCTAGTAGTATCATCTCCCCCTGAGACCAGGAACACGGAAGGAGGGACACTCCCGGTCAGTGTGCGGAGCCAAGTCAGACAGACAAGTGCTCAAGTGCTGATTCTGCTCCTCATTGGAGATGTGATCTCAGACCAGTTACTTAACCTCTCTGTTCTTATCTAGAAAGTGGAGGGTTGTCATGAGGACTGCAGTGAGGTCAGTTCTGTAAGTAAGTGCTTGACAGCTGCTTCTTCAGGGCATATATAAGTACTCACCTAATATTGGCTAATAATAATAATGATACCACCAACAAAAATAAGCTACTGAACGTGCCAGGTAGGTTTTTTGGGTTTCGTTTTCTTTTTTCCCTATGGCTTCTGATTCTCAAGTGGTCACAGCTGGTGGTGACAGCTCAGTGGTCTCAGTGGTCACAGCTCAGATAGCAGCTCAAGACATGACAGGGAGCCCTACCCGGAGCTGCTGCCGGCAGGAGGCGCGTCTGGGCATCGTAGCTGGTCGTGTTGGGGTGGTAGCCGTAGCCCAGGCTGAGTGTGAGCGGGACGCCGGGTCCCCAGTGCAGCTGGATCCCCAAAGCCGCCTCTCCTGAAGTCACGTTCACCCGCAAAGCTTCAGGCCTGGTCAGGTACAGCACAGTCGGCTCGCTGCGTCCTTCTAAAGGCCGGGGCAACAGGATCTGCCATCAGAAACAATCGTGTTGAGGGCGTGCTGGGAAGAAAATGCCAGCCAGGGGCACCGGGGCTGCCACACAGAGCCCTGCAGCTTGGAGTCCACATTGGGCTTTGCTGCTGCATTAGTTTCCCGTGGCTTCTGTCACAAACGACCACACGCCGGGTGGCTTGAAACGATACGCATCTGTCAGTGCTGGAGGCAGAAATCCAGGCTGAGTTTCTCAGGGCTGCAGCTGGCAGGGCTGCCCCCCTGCCGGGGCTCTGAGGAGAATCTGCTTCCTGTCCTCTGCATGCCTTGGCTCACAGCCCCTTCCTCACACCAGCCCAGCCCCTTGCTCTGTTGTCAGATCACCCTTTCCTCTTCTGCAGCCAGCTCCCTCCCTGCCTCCCTCACATAAGGACCCTGGATTCCCTCGGGCCCACTGGATAATCCAGGAGACTCTCCCATCTCAAGTTCCTTTTTTCCCCCCTGAGACAGGCTAGAGTGCAGTGCGCCTACTGCACCTCCCACTTCTGGGCTCAAACGATCCTCCTGCCTCAGCCTCCCAAGTAGCTCGGACTACAGGCCTGTGCCACCATGCCCAGCTAATTTTTTCTATTTTTGATAGAGATGGGGTCTCGTTCTTGCTCAGGCTGGTCTCAAACCCCTGAGATCCTCCTGCCTCGGCCTCCTAGAGTGCTGGGATTACAGGCGTGAGCCACCGCATCTGGCCACAAGATCCTTAACTCAAGCACATCTGCAAAGTCCCTTCTACATTTAAGGTAACATAGCCACAGGCTCCAGGGATGAAGACATGGACATTACTGAAAACTGTTATTAGGCTGGGCGTGGTGGCTGGGAGGAGAGGTAGGGGGAGGGAGCAAAAAAAAAAATCTTAAAAGAAACTGAACTCATACTGCACCATGGCATGCTTACATTTTTGCTCCACTTTAAGAAAATCTAACTAGACATTTCAGAGGCTATGTTATAAAGGTGGTTTATGCAGTGAAGATGATTAAGCTCTCAATCAACAGATTTACATAACCAGAAAACCTTCTTGGTTATACACCTAGAGATTGACAAATGGAAGTACATTTATACTTTTAAGATAAATACAATGTTCAAGTGAGTGTAAGGATCATTTTGAATGACTCTCTCCTTTAACCATTTTTTTCTTATAACCAAACAACTGTGGGTTCCAAGCAAGTTGAAAAGAAAGACAGAAATGCCACCTGACTTCTGATGACACCCCCAACTTCTACCTCGATATTCTCCGACAGGTTCTTCACAGGTATGAGCCGTCCACTAGGGCTGGTCAGACGGAGGCCACCAATGGTTCCACTGACGTCAAAGTGACTTTGGGCCTGGAAGGGGCTCTTTGGGAAACTCATCATCTGAAACCAAGAACGAGGAGTGTCGGCCAAGGCCCCTGAGGGGCTGGAAGGCAAATAGGCCCCTCCACGAATGATCAGGTCCTAAGACTAGACGGATGAGTAGCCCTTGCCTGGTGGGGTGAGTGGGGACCCTGCCTTCAGCTGCTGCTGGGGTCCCTCAAGGCTGTGGCCTCAGAGAGCTGGCCCTGGAGAACCCCAATCAGACTTGCTTTGGCTGAGCAGTTACTGGAATGTAAAACTATTCCAGTCTTTCTTCCCAAAGAGCCAACACATGTCCAAGAGAAAGATGTTTGTCTCCTTTTATTAAGGCTCAAGGAGTAGACAGTCAAATGTGCCAATGTGGGGATGGACAGAGCCCCGAGTTTGCCATTTCCAAGCTGTGGCACTAAGCCAGAGGAGCTTGGTTTCCAATGAACTAAAGCCGCTGGAGAAATTTTGCAACGCAGTGGAAGGAGGATGCATCTGGGGGCCAGGGAGTCCAGAGGGGCCACTGACTTGTGGCTTTGGGCAAGTCATTGAACCTCATCTGTAAAATGGGCACAATAATACTCTGTAATCAACAGGGCTGTTAAAATGAGCAAATACATGCAACAGTGCTTTGCAGACTGTAAAGGGCTGTCCCCAAGTTATTACTGTCGTTACCCTTATGTCCACAGGCTCCTGGCCGTCCTCCAGACAGCCCAGGGAGGAAGCGGTGGGCAGGGTGAAGGTCACAGAGTTAGCGTCAGTGACATGCACAGAGGAACCTCGCCAGCTCCAAGGCTGTATTCTGGCCACAGGTGAGGACAGGAGTGTCCGGGAGAGAGGAGAGAGTCAGTGTTGGAGGAGGATCCCCCCAACCCTTCCCCCTGAGCTATAGGGAGCCTGGCTTTCCCCACAGAGTGGGCGGTTGTATCTTCCCCCCTCCTGAAGGTTCTGCGCATTTGGATCAGCAGAATCGGCATAAAAGGCAGCCCATGTGTCCTGTGCCGGGGTGGAGGCTCCAGGAGGATGGGGCTCTGCCAGCTTTGTTTACTGCTGTGCCCTCAATGCACCCAATAGCGTCTGGTATGTGATAGGGGCACGTATTCCCATCGAGTGAATGATGAGCTTGGATGCAGACATTTCTCCAGGGTTACCTCCAAACCTACCTCAACCTCTGATGCCATGGGCTTCCGGTCCCATGTTTTATGGTCAGATTGGGGACCTGGTTTCAGACCCCACCTCTGATCAGGATTCTGCTTTGGGAAACTGCCCCTGGGACCCAAGTGGGCCACTCTGGCACTGGGGCTTCGTGCCTGGAGTCCCCGCGGTGCCTGCAGCGTCATGCAGACCTGCTCTCTGTGTGGAGGAATGGAGGGTGCAGGGTATCACAGGTACAGGGGCGGCGCTCAGAGAGAGACGAGCCCCCTATGGAGAAACTCCAAGGCCAGTGTATCCTGAGTCCCCACAGGCTTGGGGGGCAATGGCTGGCCAGACACGCCAGGGCATGGCTAACGGTGGGCTGGTCCCATCCAGTCGGCCCCCTTGCCTGCACAGTTCTGATGTGACCTGCCTCTCAGGACTCTTCAGGTAGCTCCAACCCTGGGCTCAGCATTCAACACCTCCTTTCTTCCTCTGCTGTGCAAATGCCCAACATGGCAGTAGGGACCATCTCCAGGAGGAAGGCCCTTCCCAGTTCCAAGAGCCACCATGTCTCCAGCCCCAGGACTGACCTGGGCTCTACCCGGCACAGGACTCGGTGGGGGGGTATGGAGTGAGCAAGGTTAGGGGATGGGCTTTCTTGGGGACCCATGGGGCAGCCCTTACCTGTCTGTGTACACGGCGATGGAGGGGGTGGCCAGAGTGGCTGGTGGGTCCCCGGGCAGCTTCCCCAGCAGGAGGATGGTCTGCACACACTCCACGGCTCCCAGCAGCCGGGGCACGGTGGCAGTCTGAGAAAGGAGGCAGGAGAATACCGCTGTGGTCCCATCTGTGTATATCACCTTTGGTTACTGTCACCAGGCTAGTGTAGGACTTGCAGCAGGGACCGGGAGAGGACAGAGGAGTGAGGGAGAAAGACAGCCCTGTTGGTGGTGAGAAGAGCAGGCATTTATGAAGATTCCAATGCCTGACTCATGCAAGCCTTTTCCATCCTCACGACAACTCTACTTGGCAGGTGCTTAACCACAATTATACAGCGGATGGGGAAACAGAGGCACAGAGAGGATGGGTGACTTCGGGAGGTCACACGTTGATACGGGGAAGAGCTGGGACCAGAGTCCATGTGCTGAGCTGTCACGAGACATGGCTTTCTGTGTTGCCGACACCCACGGGAGGCAGAATCGCAGAGCCGGGAGCAAGGCCGTTTCACGGGGTCCCCTGGGCTTGGACTCCGCTCCCCACCCATCCCAACCCCCAGGTGAGATGTGTCCTTGCTGACACCAAGGCTGCTGTGGGGACCCAGGAGGGGCTGGATGTTTGCACAGAATTCCTGTGAGGACACAGATTGTGCGTGCACGTGTGTGCGTGGCAGGGTGATGTCACTGCAAGTGTGAAATTTGTGTGTGTGTACGTGAGTCTGCGAGTATGTGTAAATGTGTGTGTATCTGAGTGCCTGTGAGTATAGGCCTGAGGGTGAGTGAGTGTAAGTGTTTGAGCATGCGCACGCGTGTGTGTGATTTGGGGATCATGGAGTGTGCGACCGTGTGTGCAAGAGTATGTGCCTGAGGCTACGTCTGAGTGTGAGTGAGTTAGTGGGAGTTTGCATGTGAGCATACAAGTGTGTGTGTGTGTGTTTGTGGGGGTTGTGAGTCCGTGAGCATAGGTGTTTGAGTGTGTCTGAGCGTGTGAGCGTGTGCATCCGAGCATCCTTGTGGCTCGAGCGTCTTTCAGTTCTTCCTGGCTAGAGTGACGACCCCACGCAATGAAGAACGTGGAGCAGCAAGAATGGGCTCTGTGGCTCTGCCACGGTGACGTCTGGGAGGCTGTGTCCCCATCAGTGTGCTGGGGCTGCCTGAGACGGGGCTGCACCTGCTCCTACTCTGGGCAGCGGCTTCTCCTCTATGTCCTTGGAGAAATGAACCAGGAGTTCACCCAGACTCGAACGGGGTCCATCTGACCTCTCCAACTGCCTGTTTACCTGGACAACGCTGAGCGCCTCTATTTACGGATGAGGAAGCGAGGCTTAGGAAAGGTCTGTAGCTTGCCCAGGTCACAGCCTCCTGGGTGACAGGGGCAGGATTCAAACTCAGGCTGCTTGTTCCAGAGCCTGCACTCTGCGCCACACCACACTGCCTCCCAGAAGCTCTGCCCTCTGGGATTTTTCTTCCAGCTCCCTGGGCAACACTTTAATCTCTGTGCCTCAGCTGCGTCATTTGCAAGATGGGGAGGAAGCTCCACCCAGAGACACTGGTGTGAGCGGGGAATGTGCTGGGTGTGGGGTCTGCATCTGGCCGGGGACACCCACCTGGCTGCCTTTGGTCTCCGCAGGCTCCTCTGGTCTGCTGCTCAGGGAAGCTTCCAGCACGCTGCCCACAGCCTGAAACAGGTCCCTGGTGGCTGCTTGGCACCTCTGGTCCTCAGGATGGGCCTTGGCACTCTCTGTCAACAGGGCCTCGCTGACATGCTGCAGAGCCCGGCTCGCCTCCCACTGGGCTCACCCAAAGAAGGAAAAAAAGTGTGAGTCCCTGGCGAAGACCCTCTTCTGTGCCATCCAAGGGACAAGGCTGCAGTGTAGAGGAGCCTGGAGGGGCACACACCAGGGAAGAGCTGAGCCAGAGCCAGCATACAGCTGCCTGCGTCCCTGACCTGAGGCCAGGCGCTCCCTCCTTGCAACACTTGGAGTTCCTTCAGCAGAGTGTCCTGGTCTGCCTCTGCGTCCTTCCCAGAGCACCCTGCACAATGCCCAGCATGTAGCAGGCCTTCAGGGACACTCAGTGACTGGGGTGGATGGATAAATGGATGGACCAATGGAAGGATGGATGAGGATGGATGAAGGATGGATAGATGGGTAGATGGATGGACACAGCACTTTTTACAATTTTGTAATAAGTATTTGTGAAATTATTTGTTTAATGTCTGGCTGTCCCAGTTGTCTGAAAGTGCCATGAGGGCAGAGGCCACATCTGTGTAATTCGCTGCTGAATTCTCACCAAGTTGCACAGCACCTGGCACACACTAGACATTCAGGAAGCACTTGTTGGATGAATGAATGAATGAATGTGTGCACACATGAATAGAAGGATGGAGGGAGGACGTCTGTATTAATAGGTGCATGTATATGCAGTGTGTGTGCACATAAAATAGCTGGATGAGCACCCGGGTGTGGAAACAGAAAGTGTCACATCTGCGGCACCCATGGCCCCTGAGACAGAGACCAGCCTTGCTAGCTTCAGTCTGAGAATCTGAGGGGAAGGCCTCCTGCCAGAGCGTGTGGAGCAGAACGCCTCGAACTGTTTCCATGGCTTCTTTTTTAACCCTTGGCTACCATAATCCTGCAAACATGGCTGATCCCAAGGCAAGGATCTGAGAGCAAGTCGTTTATTTGGAGGTGACCTGGGGAAACATTGCTGGGGGTGGGGTTGAGACAGGGAAGGGTGGAAGGTGATACAGGGGCGTTTCTTGGGGCTCAATCCTGCTTGGGACTACCCATCAAGAGGGTACAGGTGCCCCAGCCCCATTAGATGCTGACACTGCATGAATTCCCTGCCCAGTGGGTAGGTAGAGGAGGTCTGGGGATTGGGGAATGCCCCCAGGCAAGGAAAGGCGGGAGCTGGTGTGCGCTGTGGTAGAGGACAGGGCGCTCAGCAGCTGTGTCTGGACCCGCACTTGGCCACCCAAAGATAAATCAGATTCAGTCCCTCAAGTTGCTCACAGGCGGGTGGGGAGAGAGGGTGTGGGCAGACAGCGCTCGCACCCAGCAAGAGACACCCTCCCGTGCACCACCCATGCAGGACCTCTGGAAAGAAGATGGCAGAGGTCTTGGTGGCCTTGGGAGAGCCCCATGACTGAGGGACCCCTTCAACCTACGCCCAGCTGGGCTGTCACCCACTGCCATGGAGGAGCGTGTCCCATGGTGGGCTCAGCGGGTGGGGACTACGCACCTGGGCCAAGGGGCTGAGCTCCTCAGTGTGGCAGGTCACCTCTCTCAGCGCCTCAGCCAGCCCCTGCACTCGCTGCATGTCCTGCAGGCTGACGGTGACCTCAGACAGCGACCCCAGCACACGCTCTCTGACCTTGGCACAGAGCGAGAAAGGCAGGAAGAGGAAATGTAACCCCAGTGGCTCCATGAAGTCGTTTGAGAAAGATGGGGGGGTCAGAGGAGCGACCAGGCTCATCTGGGGTTCTCTGAAGCCCTGCAGGCCTCGGTGGTGTGGTAGGCGGGACAATGGCCTCCCAACGGTGTCCATGTTCTGATCCCCAAACCTGTGAGTATGCTCGCATGGCAAGAGGCACCCTGGCAGAATCACTTAGGAGCCCTAGGCCAGGCCTTCCCACCACTAGGGCCACAAAGCATGAGTGAGGGGCTGGCCTTGGCCGCATCAAGGAAACCCTAAGAACGTCAGACGTGGATCTGGGCGAGCCACCAGTCTCTTACCTGCTGTTTCCTCATCCGTAACTTAGACAGGGATTTCACTTCGTAGGGGGATTACACATCCATGAAGCCTGAATTCGGGGTCTGGCAGCTCACGGAAGGTGCTCAATAAATGTTACTCTCTGTAAGCAGTAACCGTGACAACCGCTGCTTCTTGTACTGAGTATGTACCTCGTGTGCAGCACCGTGCTATCGTACCGTCCTGCAAACCCTCCAGGGGCCAGGAGAAGTCTTTTCTCCCTTCTGCACGCCCAGCGGGAGTGTCTGTGTGTGTACGTGCATGTGTGTGTGCACGTGCATGTTCACATGGCATGCGCCGAGAGTGGATGTAATCATGTGTTCTGCGATAATTGCCCATACTATGAGGTCGTAACAAAAGAAATGGCCATTTCGTGGATTAAAATGGGTTGAATGTTGGCAATTTTTTATAGCTCAACCTTTAGCTGCAGTGACTGTAATTCTTACTTAACCCTCACCACCACTTTATGAGGAAAATAGTATTGTTATCCTTCTTTTCCAAATAGGGAAACTGAGGCTTAGCTTCAGTCCTTGGCCCATGACAATGCAGATGGCGGTAAGTGACAAAGCTGGGACAACATCTAAGGGCCGACCCCAAACAATTACCCATATGACTGAAGCCAAGCCACTCTTCTCCTCCAGACCTTGGTTTGTTGTCTCTGATATGGAGGGATGTTTAACACTAAGTATGGAGTGATGCTCTCTGACTTCGTTCCAGCCCCAGAAGCCTGTGACTCCACCAAGGCCAAGAAAGCAGGTTATCAACAAAGAAGTCATTTACTTCACTTATATCACTCACAGGGGCTGAGAAGGAGGTGATGTTGAGCACTTGGGAGACACCACAGGCTTCTCCTCTGATCCCTCAACCCCAGCCCCAAGGCCAAACGGCTGCACGCAGACCCTGGGACCCCAGCGAAAGGGTGTGAGGGACCCGCTGCAGGCACCTTCCGTCTGACGTCCATTCTGAGCTGGGGCCCCAAGCCCAGGCCCTGGCGCTCCTGGTTCAGCGCAGAGGACACGGACTTGGCCAGCTGGAGGAGCCACTCGGGGCCATCCTCGCCTTGCAGAGTGGTGGCGATTTTCTCTGACACGGCAGCCTGGAATGCCCCATCCTCAACACGTGTGTCTCCGAGTCTCACCTGTTGGGAAACCAGGATCGTGCTCAGAGGTCCCCGTTCAAGAACCTGGGACCTGGAGTCACGGGTCTTCACGTAGAGAACCAGAGCAGCCCTGGCACAGGGGCTCTCGGGCACTTCCTGAGGCTGGAGGGCAGCTGGACCCACTTGTAGCGGGCAGCGGATGGCCACCAAAACCAAGCCTTGGTCAATTCAAGCCTCAGGCAAGTCATGGCTTCACCGCTCCCTGCCCTCCTCATCTTGTTATGAATCCCTTCCCCTCCACCCAGCTTCTGACCCTTGAAATCTTCTCGGACTTTATCCAGGCTCTGTTTTGTGTCCCTTGCTGGCTGCTCTTGGTCCTCCTTCCTCTGAGCTCTCCGGAGGCACTGGCCTGATTCATGCCAGGATCCTTCTGCGCTATCCCTGCCCCTGGCTCCCAAGACCCTACCCCGATCCTGGCCACTAAGTCATAAGATCTGCACACGTAGAGACGACTCCTATGTCCATGGCTGTATTCCCAGGACTTGACACATAGTAGAAGCTCTGTCAATATTTGTTGAAGGAATCAATGATTCATCTGGCTATGCCTTTGGCTGCCTGTCATCTGGCCACCCTTTTGGTGAGGTTCAGATGGTCAGGAAGTTTTCTCAGTAAACAAACAATGGCCACCACCACCACCTACCTTAACTGCTGCATGGGTCTGCTGTCTGTCCCCCGCGTGATTGGTGACAGAAATGACCACTGTCAGCACAAAGTCATCATTTTCTTTTCCAAGTGGCAGATAAACTGATGGGAGGACAGGTTCAGGGCCACAGTGTAGGCATGAACCTGGCAAAATAAAAATTGACCAGTTAGGGGGGCATCTCCAGGCCACAGGGACACTGCAACCCACTCAGGCAGAGCCTGGTCACGGGGACACAAAAGCCACCGCTCTTGAAGGCATGGCAGACACGTGGGGATTCCATGCTTTCAGAGAGTAGACAGCCATATACACTGGCCCACTGTCTTCTCTAACTAAATGCAGGTCACTGTAACTTTGCAATAATTTTACTAACATCCATGGAAAATTGCAGAAAAAAATTCCCCATTTACCACTTTTTTAAAATAAGGGACATGAGGTCAGGGACTGTCACTATTTTGCCCCCTGATATTTATCTAGCACCTGGAACAGAGCCTAGCGTTCCATCCACACTTGTAAAAATGAATGAGTGAATAGCCTTTGTATCCTTAAAGGGGACCCACATGTCACTGGACTCACTAATCATCCCATAGCGGGCACAGAGTCATGAGGCTATTAACTTGCAATCGAAAGTGCTGTTTCTTTGGCCACACTTTCGTCCCTTCTTGCTAACCTGCGTGGGGCAGGGGGACGTAGTAAGGTGAATAACCAGTTGCAATTAGAGAAGCTGTCCTGGCCTCTCCCTTTGGGGAGATTCAGGTTTGAAATAAAATCTACTTACTGTGCTTGGGTATTTTCCTTCCAGGCTCAGCCCCGGTGACAGCCCTCTTAATGGCCCTGCGCATCCACATCTATCTGACGGGCACCCCATGAAAACTACACTCCCTTGGGTCTGTGACTAGCTTAGGTCCACCTTTCCCTAAGGAAGGTGTGGAGCTTACATCACTGTGATGTTTGATGCTGGAGAATCTTGGTGACACTCCTGGTGCCCACGTTTGGAGGAGAGTTCCAATCTGACTGGGACATTTTAGGAGCCTATGTGAGGGCCAACAAAATGCCAAAGCCCACTGGGAGGAGAAAAGGAACCAGTTGAACCCTCCAAGCATCAATCACCACCAAAATGGGGGAACAAAAGCAACGTGGGCTGCTCTCGCCCCTCTCTGGCCTATGCCCTGCTGCTGCCCTGGGTGTGGCTTGTGCGCATGACGGGAGGGAGGCTGTGCAGGGTCTTATGCGATGTGGCGGAGTCTTCCACGTTCATCACCTGTGAACCTGTGCAAAAAACTTTCTCTTTCCAGTCAGCCGGTCCTGCCCTGTGGCCCATTCCCTGCCACCACCTGCAAAGCAGGATCAATAATGCTGTCGAGGGTCCTGTGTGCCAGACCCCGCTCTGTCTTCCCGAATAGCTCCAGCCTGCCAAGGGGTCTTGGCTACTCCGAGTGTGTGTGTTGGGGATCTGGTAGTGACCTGGTAGTGACCCCTAATGGTCATACTGGTGGGCATCCTGGCTCATGTCACCCTTTCAATGTCCCCTATGCTAGGACAGAGGACATTTTGGCTTCCAGTTGTGGAGGAGCTACTGATGAGACCTGCTTCTCATGTCTCTGTGGGGTGCTGGCTGGGTCAGTGCCTTGCAGATGGGGGCCAAGGATTAGGGGTGCCCTTTTCCTGCCAACCTCTCTCAGACATAGAGCACATTCTTAGCAGCTCCCAAAGCGAGACAGGTCCCTGTTCTTGGAGGGGATGAGCCCAGGAGTTGGGGGAGAGCAGAGTCCTCAGGCGATACCTGATTCCAGGCAGAAGCAGTACTGCAGGGCACTCAGGGCCGTGGAGGCATTGCAGAAGATGGAGAAGCTCGTGAGAACGGTGCCCTCCTCCGGGGCAATGGTGCAGGTGGGCGCCTCTGGGGGAGGCAGGGTGCTGATCACATAGGTGTCCTCCCCATAGGCGTGCCTGGTCAGTGCTGCAGTGAAGACAGATCGGGCTTAGGGGCCTGTGTAGGTTCTACAAACTTGATTGTGCTTCAGGATCACCCAAGAAGCTTGCTAAACATGCAGATTCCTGGGCCCCTCTCCAGAACTGGAGCCTCAGACCTCTCTGGCGATTCTGGAGCAGGCCCAGAAATGTACATGTCTGAGAACTCTCTCTGATGCAGGGCACCCCCGGGTCTCACTTTGAGAAACTGGCCAGAGATAGGGGAAGAGAATCAGACAGAGCTGAGCTTGAATTTCAGTTCTGCCATTTATTAACCAAGTGACCTTAGACTTGGTTGGTCGGTTCGCTTTTTCATTTTTTTAAATTTTTTATTTTTAATTATTATGGGTGCATAATAATTGTATATCTTTATAGGATAATTTTTTTCTTTTTGAGATAGGTCACTCTGACACTCAGGCTGGAGTGCAGTGGCATGATCACAGCTCACTGCAACCTCAAACTCCTGGGCTCAAGTGATCCTCCTGCCTCAGCCTCCCAAGTAGCTGGGACTACAGGCACACACCAGTACACTCAGCTAATTTTTCTATTTTTAATAAAGATGGGATCTCGCTATGTTGCCCAGGCTGGTCTCAAACTCCTAGCCTCAAGCAATTCTCCTGCCTCAGCCTCCGTAAGTACTGGGATTACAGGTGTGAGCCACTGTGCCCAACCAGACTTGGTGTTTTTGAGAGTCAGTTCCTCAGCTGTAAAATGGGGCTAATAACAGCAGCTTCCTTTCGGAGAGTTTGTGAAAAGAAAGTATATTGGGAAACAATAACATGTTCAAGACCACTGAGCCAGGAAGGACAAGAGCCAGGTTCCGGAAGCAGGCTGATCCCGCCCCGAAGCCCATGCTCTTCCCAGGCCCTGCAGCTGACCTGCAGCAACGTCCCACATCACCTGGCACAGTCACCTAGTTTTTCAAAAATAACATATGCCTGGAAGAGCTGGGCATAAAGAGAATTGATTCCATTAAAAAGAATTCCTTGGGCTAGACTCAATTCAGAAGGTTTGAGGTAGACCCGACCCCAAACTAGAACCCCAGTTTATTCTGGTGCGGGTGGTCTCTGGGAAATATAGAACCCAAGGAATCCTTCCTAAAAAGAATACCCCTCTCCCCTATTATTTCTCTTTTTGAGAATTGACATTTCCCACCCTGAGCTTGTTTTAAATGACAAGCTCTGAATTATCGTGGCAGGACACGCAGGTGACACAACCCCAGAATGACCTGCTTGTACCGCTGGTGTCCTCTCACTCGTCCTGCATGGTAACAATTCCGAGGCAGGTGTTTTGATTATCCCCTGTTCTCGGGTGGGGAAACTGAGGCACAGAGTGGTTACATCCTTTACCCGACGTCTCCCAGGTAGAACATGGTCGTGGCAGGATTCACGCCAGAGCCTGTGCTGCAGCGGCGTGTGAAACCAGTGTCCCAGATGTCAGTGTTTCTGTGCATCTCGGTCCCCTGACAGGAGGCGAAAGGGAGGCTGCGCACCTGTGGCTCTGATTCTGATGACCTCGCCCCTAGCGCGCAGAAGGGCGCTGCGCAGGAGCAGGGTGGAGGCGTTGCTCTGCAGCGGGGTCAGAGAGCTGGGCCAGAGTCCTCTGAGCCTGCAGGCGTCCGGAAGGGGCTCGGCCTGAAAGACAGCAGCGCCCAGGGCCCCTGAGAGTGTCGTCGGGCCACTGGGCCTCAGCAGGACGGTGGCCACTTTCTGCTGGGGGACCTTCCAGATTTATCTGTGGTGAGTAGAGGGCAGGCACCTGCGGCTTCCGGGGAGGCAGCCTTGGAATGCCAGCCTCCAGCCTTGTCGGGGTGTTTGTCTGGGGCTGGTTCCCCAAGAGCACAGCCTGGGTGGGGACCTGTGTGCAGATCACCTAGGGAGGGAGGGCGCTCAGGGGAACCCCCAGGCGGGAACAGGGCAGAAGGAAGGGAGGCAGAGAGGTGGCTGCAGGGGGCGTCAGCCTGGCCCCCGGCGAGCTCTGAGTACAAGCTGCGCCACAGAAATTGCCTTCCTCGGGTGCGGGCCGTGGGGTGGGCTGTCACATCCCACGTCCGTCATTTGTTGGCCAACAGCCGCTCCACGGCTGCTGGGACAGGTGCATCAGCCTGGAAACGGACTTGGCTGGGGCGCCCACGGAATCTGCTGCAGGGTTTCTCCCAAGTTTTGGCTCCCTTGTATCCATCCTCCCTGCTGACGAGGCCCTGACCCTCCTCTACAGCCGCCCCCCATCCCCGACGCCCCCTCCACGGGGGCTTCCCAGCTCAGCACTGGGTGTGCGATGCCCGTCTGGCCCATCACAGTGGGAGGGAGATTCCCCACATTTGAGTGTTGCCCAGGTCCTCACCTTCTCTGTCGGGGTGCTGTCTAAATACCAGCTGAACGTGGCCCCCGCGGAGTCATCTCCCATGGCCACCCTGAGCAGAACGTCTTCACGGGCATTCACTGGCCCGCAGTTCTTCTCACAGCTGAAAGGCACACAGAGGACAATGCCAGGAAGCGTCTTTGGGCATCGCTGTGGTTTGGATGTTTGTCCCCTTCAAACCTCATGCTGAAATTTGATCCCCTGTGTTGGAGGTGGGGCTTGATGGGAGGCGTTGGGTTGTGGGGGCAGATCCCTCATGAATAGATTAATCCCTTTTGTGTGTGTGGCGGGGGAGTGAGTTCTTGCTCTATTAGTTCTTTTTAGAGCTGACTGTTAAAAAGAGCCTGGTGCCTCCTGCCTCCCTCTCTTTCCTCCTCTCCCGCCATGTGATCTCTGCACACCCGGCTGCCCTTTGCTTTCCGCCATGAGAGGAAGCAGCCTGGGGCCCTGGCCAGATGCAGGTGCCCAAGCTTGAACTTTCCAGCCACCAGAATTATGAGGTAGAGTCTCACTCTGTCACCCAGGCTGGAATGCAGTGGGGTGATCACAGCTCACTGCAACTCCCTGGAGCTCCTGGGATCAAGTGATCCTCCTGCCTCAGCCTCCTGAATAGCTGGGACTATAGGTGCGCACCACCCTGTATGGCTAATGTTTTTTTGTTTTGTAGAGATGGGATCTTGCTGTGTTGTCCAGGCTGGCCTGTAACTCCTGGCCTCAAGCAATCCTCCTGCCTTGGCCTCCCAAAGTGCTGGGATTATAGGTGTGAGCTACTGCACCTGGCCATTTTTTCTTCATAAGTTACCGAGCCTCAGACATTCCTTTCAAGCAACACAAAACGGGCAAAGACAGACTTCTTGACCACTCAACTGGTCTTTTGCCCCGTTCTTTTCAAGTCTTTTGAGAGGGTGGGAAATGGCCTTTATTCAAATGAAAGATAGAATAAAAGCCACCCCTGCCCCAACCAACACCAGGACATAGCCTCAGTTGTGAAGGTGCAGTGATTCATAGTCTGACTGAATTCCCGTTTCATTCACTGCCAGGGTGAGAATATGGAACGTGCGTGAGGCTGAGACAGGACACTGGGTTCAAATCCTGTCCTTGCCACTTAGGAAAGGTCACCTTGTGCAAGTCACTTAAAATCCCTGAGCCTCAGTTTCCCCACCTGCAAAGTGAGGGAATAAGACCAGAGAATTTCTGTGATTATTTTTTATTTATTTATTTATTTATTTTGAGACAGTCTCACTCTGTTGCCTCGGCTAGATTGCCCTGGCGCCAGCCTAGCCCACAGCAACCTCAAACTCCTGGGCTCAAGCAATCCTTCTGCCTCAGCCTCCCAAGTAGCTGGGACTACAGGCATGCGCCACCATGCCCAGCTAATTTTTACTATATGTTTTTAGTTGGCTAATTAATTTCTTTCTATTTTTAGTAGATACGGGGTCTCACTCTTGCTCAGGCTGGTTTTGAACTCCTGACCTTGAGCTATCCTCCCACCTGGGCCTCCCAGAGTGCTAGGATTACAGACGCGGGCCACTACGCCCGGCCACTGAGTGGTTTTAAACAGAGGGGGTGATGTGATCAGACCTGACTTTTGAGAGTCACTTAAAACGTTTTTTAAAAATTTTAATTGTGGTAAAAACCATAAAACACAAATTTATCATCTTAGCCTGTTTTAAGTGTAGAATTCAATAGTGTTAAGTGTATTCATATTGCTGTGTAACTGATCTCCCAAAATTTTTCATCTCCCAAAAGTGAAACTCTATACCCATTAAACAACTGCCCTTTTTCCCTCCCCCAGATCCTGGCAACCACCTTCCTACTTTCTGTCTCTATGAATTTGACTACTCTAGGTACCTCATATCAGTGGAATCATACAGTATTTGTCTTTTGGTCTTTTGTGACTGGCATATTTCACTTAGCAGAATGTCCTCAGGGTTCATCCATGTTGCAACCTGTGTCAGAATTTCCTTCCTTTTTAAGGCTGAATAATATTCCATTGTATGTAGATACCACATTTTGTTTTTTCATTCATCCATGAATGGACATTTTGGTTGCTTCCACCTTTTGGCTATTGTGAATAATGCTGCTATAAATATGGGTATACAAATACATCATTGGAACTCTGCTTTCAATTCTTTTGACTATACACCAAGAAGTGGGATTACTGGATCATATTTTAATTTTCTGAGGAACTTTAAGAATCACTTTTTTTTTTTTTTGAGACAAGAGTCTTGCTCTGTTGCCCTGGCTAGAGTGCAGTGGTATCATTGTAGCTCACAGCAACCTCAAACTCCTGGGCTCAAGCGATCCTCCTGCCTCAGACTCCCCAGTAGCTGGGACTACAAGCACACGCCACTGTGCCTGGCTAATTTTTCTATTCTTAGTAGAGACGGGGTCTCACTCTTGCTCAGGCTGGTCTCGAACTCCTGACCTCAAGTGATCCTCCCACCTCAGTCTCCTAGAGTGCTAGAATTACAGGTGTGAGCCATCACACCCGGCCTGAGAATCACTTTTAAAAAGCAAATTCAAAAGGCTGAGCTTGTTGACTATAAAACAATAGAAAATAACAGTACTGTATGTTTGCTAAAAACTATTATCTTCTTGGACTACATTATTATAATTCACTAAATACACACACACGCACACACACACGAACTCCCCTAAACTTAATAGAGCTCAGAATGAATAATTAAATGTATACACATTTACACATTTCAGGGATACATATTGCATACAGATTTATGTCTTTAAGTGCTTTGAGGGATAATCTTTATTTATTAACCAAATACCATTGAGTACTTGCTTTCTGCAAGGTATTGTGGAGAAACCCGGAATATGCCCAGCTTGGTTCCCAAATTCTTGAAACTTCCAGTACCAAAGAGGCAACAACATCCTTTGGTGTGTGGTGTGTTAAAATAGGGGCACAAAGGACAGGTTCTAGGAGTTCACAGGAGGCAGGAGTCGTGGGGAAAGGCTTTCTGGACGAGGTGACATTTGGCTTTGATAGTGTTTGCGCAGATGGAGAGGTAGGGTCTAGAGGGTTCCAGGAGGCTGGCATGGACTGAGCCGAAGCAGAGTGTGCATGAGTTTAGGGAAGGGGAGGGCATGAGAAGGCCAAGAGTGGCAGATTCCGCCAGAGATGTGGGTGGAAGAGACTGGGGATAACTTTGGATGCTGAAGAATTGGAACTTCCACGGTAAGTGGTGGTGGTGGGGGGATGATATCAAAGCAGTACAGTGATGTGTAGGGTAGACTGAAAGGGAGACAAACTGGCAGCTGAGAAATGAGTTAGAAAGGGGTAAATCCCCCAGGCCTGAGGTAATGAGGGTTTGAATTTGGTGGTGGGTCTGCATGGAGACTGTGAATGACCTGTCTCTGCCCCTGCCCCCTTTTCCCTGGAGGTCCCATCACACCTTATATCTTCTTTCCTTCTCCCCTCCCTCCCTCCCTTCCTTCCTTCCTTCTATTCCTTCCTCCCTCAATCCCCCTTCCACCTTTTTTCTTTCCTTCTTGTCTGCCTTTCTTCCATTCATCCTTCCTTTTTCCTTCCTTAAAAAAATATTATGTCTCTCTCATCTTATAATGACCAATCTCACCCATTTGGGTTTCCTTCAGAACCTTGTACAGGGGCCTGCACTTAGCAGGTGCTTGATAAATACTTGTTGCATTACAACTGGGAACTGATTAGCAGTGGGGCAGGGGCCAAAACTCACTGAAGGTTTAGGTCTGGGTGATGGAGAGAGGAGGATGCCACGAGAAGCTGGTCAGGATCAAAGACAGGCTGAGTTTGAGCTGTTGGTAATCGAGCTGACATGAAATGGGATGTAGCTAGAAGGGACAGGGATTTTAAGGAGCACCCCCACCTTCACCCCTACTCCAGCTGGGGAGACAGCGGCTGTGTCTAAGAGAACAAATCTGGGCTCCGGGGTCACATTCTGGTCGGCCACTAGCAAAGTACCGAGTTACACTGTCTCTCTGAACCTGAGTTTTCTCAGCTATAAAAGTGGGATAAAACAATACTTTTTAAGGTTATTGTCCAGGCTAAAGGTGATGTTAAATGTATTAGTACAGGACCGGGGATAAATGACAGCTAGAGTTATTAGTCATTATTACAAGGAAAGAGAACTGTTAGATCATGTCACTCCCCTGAGTAAAGCCAGCCATGGCTTCCTGTGGCATGTGGAATAAATGCAGGCTCCTCTCCCAGGCTCCTCAAGCCCTATGTGATCATGCCCCTGTCCACCTTTTGTCCAGCACATGCTGCCCCTCACTGTGTTCTGTCTGGATGTCCCCAGAACATGGCAAGCTGTTTTGCTGCTGTAGAGCCTTTGCATTTGTTCTTTCCTTTGCTTGGAATGTTCTTTGCCAGATCTTGCATGTTTGGCTCTTTTTTTGGGGTATGTACAGTGTAACTATCATACAAATCAAGATATAGTGTCTTGTGGGTTGGGTGTTGTGGCTCACGCCTGTAATCCTAGTGCTCTGGGAGGCTGAGGCAAGAGAATTGCTTGAGACCAGGAGTTTGAGACCAGCCTGAGCGAGAGCAAGACCCCGTCTCTACAAAAACAAATAGAAAAATTAGCTGGACATGGTGGTGCGTACCTGTAGTCCCAACTACGTGGGAGGCTGAGGCAGGAGGATCCCTGGAGCCCAGGAGTTTGAGCTTGCAGCGAGCTATGATGATGCCACTGCACTCTAGCCAGGATGACCGAGTGAGACTCTGTTTCCCCCATTCCAAAGAAAGATATGGTGTCTTTTGGCTTCCTGTGATTTAGGTCTCAGCTCAAACATCACCTCCTCAAAGCAACCTCCCCTGACCAAGTGGCCCCACTGTGTTCTCTAGTGCATCCCCCTGCTTTCTCCTCTCCACAGTACTTGTCATGATCTGGAGTTAGCTTGGGTACTCTTATTTGAGT
Organism: Lepilemur ruficaudatus; assembly: GCA_963574885.1. NCBI lineage: Eukaryota > Metazoa > Chordata > Mammalia > Primates > Lepilemuridae > Lepilemur > Lepilemur ruficaudatus. The sequence goes on along the minus strand of CAUYRT010055616.1, from coordinate 42,591 downwards.
ATCTGCCTACCCCCACCCTGGCCCCACCCTCCTGATGAAGGCACCAAGAGAGTGGTGACCTTGTCTCACATACTTCGATATCCCCAGCACCTTGAACAATGCCAGGCACACAGGAGGCACTCAATAAATACTTGTCAAGAGAATGATATTGAAGATGCAAGAGGAGGGGTGATGGTGATGAGGAAAATTCCAGAGAGGGTGGGAGGAAAAGGGCTCGAAAACACAAGTGGAAGAGTTGGCCTTGGTGAGGAGGAGGAAGGATGAAGCAAAGCTTAGAGACATTTTGATGTGCAGGGCAGGGCCTTGAGAGGGCTGCTTCTGCAGGACGGCTTTGACATTTTCACAAAGTAAAGGGTGCAGTCATCTGCTGAGAGCTGAAGGGCAGCAGAAGAGGGGCCTGTGCCTGGAGGCCAATGGAGGGTTTTGGAACAATTGCACTAGCTGCCATTTATTTAGCACTTAGGCATCAGACACTGTTCCAAGCCCTTTAAATGTTATTAACTGATTTCATCCTTAGGACGATATTATGAGGAAAGGTACTATCATTACTTTTAAGATGTGGATACACCTTCAACATATACAATTTTTATTTATCAATTACACCACAGTAAAAGATGGGGGGGAAGATACGGAAACTGAGGCACAGAGAGGTCACACACCTAGGAAATGGCAGAGAAATGGCAGAGCTGGGATTTGAACTCAGGCAGTCTGACCGTTGGAGCCTACAGGAAGAACCACTACAGTTTCCCCCCTCCCCAGTCCCTATGGAGCGGGTCAGCAAGAGATGAAGAGGAAGATTGTGAAATTGTACATGGCAGGGCCACGGGCAGTCAGCCAGCATGCGGTGCCAGGAAGCCCAGGAATAGGAGCAGAGAAAGTAAATGCGAAGGGCAGGTGACTTAGGGTTAGGTACAGCAAAGATGAGGGCCAGGGTGTGTGTGTGTGTGTGTGTGTGTGTGTGTGTGTGTGTGAGAGAGAGAGAGAGAGAGAGAGAGAGAGAGAGAGAGAGAGAGAGAGGGAGAGAGCGAGCAGCATGTGCAAAGGCCCTGAGGTAGGAAATAGCTCAGCTCATTGGGCAGAATAAAACAGTGTTAGAGTATAGTGGCAGAGGCCAGGCCCGGTGGCTCACACCTGTAATCCTAGCACTCTGGGAGGCTGAGGCGGGAGGATCATTTGAGACCAGCCTGAGCAAGAGCAAGACCCCATTTCTACTAAAAAAAAATAGAAATTAGCTGGACAACTAAAATACATATATAGAAAAAATTAGCTGGGCATGGTGGCACATACCTGTAGTCTCAGCTACTTGGGAGGCTGAGGCAGGAGGATCCCCTGAGCCCGGGAGTTTGAGGTTGCTGTGAGCTAGGCTGACAGCACTCTAGCCTGGGCAACAGAGTGAGACTCTGTTTCAAAAAACAAACAAAGTATGGCGGCAGGGCTGGGGAGTGGTTCTGGTAGGCAGAGCCCAGATCTTGGGTACGTATTTAGAATGCAGACCCCTGTGCCCCATCTCAGACCTAATGAATCCGAATTTCTGGGGGTGGGGCCTAGGAACCTGCTTTTTAACATTTCCAGGTGATTCTTCTGCACATTAAGATTTGAGACCTGCAGACACAGGCCCTAGTGGGCCATGGGAAAGCTTAGGTTTTATCGTAAATGTACTGGGAAGTCTACTGAAGGGCCACCAACAGGGGAGTGATGAGATTGGGATAATTAGGTCACGCTGCCTGCTGTGTGGAGAATGGATTGGAGGGCAGCAAGGTTAAAAATGAGAAGACCAGGTAGGACGCTATCACAACTCCCTGGGAAAGGATGATGGTGGCCTGGAATAAAATTGGCAGTGGAGATGAGAAGTAGATGGCATGTGGGGCACATGGTCCAGGTGGTCAGTAGGAAAGAGAGAAATCAAAGCTAACTCCTACATGCTTAGGCCAAGCAATTGAGTGGATGGCATTAACATTCTCTGAGCTGATTGAAGACTGGTAGAGGATCTGGGTTAGGTGGTAGTAAAAGAACTAGAAGTAAAAGAACTCCATTTGGACACATGAAGCTCGACATGCCTGTAAGACATGTGAGGGGAGATGTCACCTAACTAATTGGATATATTGGGCAGAAACTCTGAAGAGAGGTATGAACTGGAGATATAACATTTGGAGTCCGGGCATTATATTAATACATTGTATTTAAAGCTACGGAAAGTGATGAGATGCTATAAAAGGAATTAGTGGACAAGCAGAGAATTATTTGAAAAAATGCCACTATGTCACATTGTGTCACTAACCTAAGTGACCTTAGGTCAGACATTGTCCCCTTGACTTTCCCCACCCAAACAATGAGATTGGATTAGATCATCACTAAGGTTCTTTCTCTAACATTTCATGATTCCACTGTTGCAGTGTGTGCCTTTAGATCATTAGGCTACACAAAGAGCCAGTTCTTCAACTTGCCCTGCAATCAGAAAGGTCCTAATGGGTCTTCTATAACAGATGTCCAGCAGCCAGGGAGGCCCTTTCTTCTCTAACCTCTGGAAAAAATGGCCACTGTGCCTGTTATGCCACATCGCCAGCTGCTGTGTAAAAACTTTTGGGTGTCAGTCTCCATCTGCCGGCGGGGGTGGGGGGTGGGGGTGGGGAATCACTCTCAGAAAGAAACCCCTTCTTCTGCCAAGGCTTTGGGTGGGGCTAGAAAAACTGTTCAGGACAACATTGAGTCAGCACATTCACCAGGGTCAAGCTTACAGTTGGAGGGAACTGGAAGAGGGCCTTGGTTGAGAAGAAACCTCTAGCTGAGGCCTGTTCAGTCTCAAGGGAATGAAATCAGAATCCACAAATTCATAATGGGGATCAGCAGGGGAAAAATGGCACCATGCTCAAATCAGGGTTTCCTCTCACAGTGTTAGAGTTCAGATGAGAGAGAAAAAAAAATACTACATTTATGGACTTCATCACCCCAAAACGTAATAAAACTTCAACATTGGTTTTCAAGAGCTGCAAAATGGATTATGTGAAAATAGGCTCTTTGGGGGACATGTGTAAACTACTGAGGCTATGTCAGCAAGGACAACTGGGTCCTCCCCAAACGTGTGTTAGTGTTTGTAGTGTTTGTCACATTTCTGGGGCTGGAGGGATCACAGATCTGACCTAGTATGACATTTACATGCATTAAGAATCGACATCCTTTCCTCTAATGGGGTTGTTTTGTTGCCTGAATTCTTAGGGTTAAAATAAGGGTATTTGGCTGGCCTCTGAAAATGCATAGTTTCTTCTCATCTCTGAGAGCAAATATACTGAGAAGTCTCATAAATGATGTTTCCCTGTAAGACAGGTGATGACAGTATAGGCACAGTTGATGGGGACTGCAGCAAAGTCAAGTGGACCCGGTGGCATAAGCCCTCCCTCGTCACCGAGATCACACTTCGCTTTTTCACACAACATATATTTATTCAGAAAAAAAAATTTGCAATAAATTATAATAAAAAAGATGACATGAAATACAGAATTCCACTAGCAGCTTTGCTTAGTGATCAAGACATTTTTGGGAACTATAACAAATGATTACAGAATAAGAATCAGAAAACAGTGAAAGGGAGACTAATGCAATGTCACCACATGGATTTGAACCATTTCTTCCCTAAAACAACAGGTGCAGAATCCTTCCCTACCAGTTGGATCTGAAATGCTCACTTCAGAGGAGCTATGAAATAGTACCTTAGAGGACTCAGGAATTAGAGGTTGGGGTACTGGAATAGGTATGGTAGGGAAGCAGATTTCTTATGTCTGGTCTATGTTTTGTCTCCCCTATCTAGAGATTGTCTAAAACTCTTGACCCTGTATACATCCCATGGTGAGCTGAAAAGATTGAGGCAGTAAACCAACTTAGTGCTTTGACCTGAAGGACAAAGAGCTAGGATGCTGCACACATGCTGCACAGAGCCCCCACTAATCACACTCTTGATCACCCAAAGATCCCAGGTTGGCAATATACTAGAAAATGGGCCCAAGAAAGGCACTTTCCCGTGTTATGACCTTGCCCCAGTGTCTATCATCTGCCTCTTTTTGTGATCACTTTCTGGCCTAGTGGAGATGACAAAACTGTTCTGCTCTCAGTATTCCATTAACTAAGTTCAACACCCAGCCCCTGACCTATCAGATCTTCAGCTATATGGCACCAGTAACGTGACTCCTATTTCCCCAACTCCCAATCAGGAAAGGGTTTAGCCGGTATATTGCAGGATACGTACCTTCTTTTTGCTAAAGAACTCAACTTTTCAAGAGATGGGAATTGGAGACTAATTTGGTGGCGGTCCCTTGGATGCACTAGAAGAGTCATGGAGTCAATGCTCGAGATCGTACACAGAGCCTGTGCATCATGCTCCTTGCATTTGATGTTACCAGGCAAGAATGAGTCATTTCAGGGTGGTTTTAACTAAAGAAAACCAGGAGGAAGCCAATTGCATCAGACAGTTCTGCAATCAGTGGCTGGTGGCTTTTTTGTCAACCAACATAGATTATTTTTTAAAAAAGGCTGTCCCACAGCTTAAATACATGAAAAGCTCAGAGGGTCATCTTGGGTAGGAAAGGTAAGGTACCTGGTTGGTCACACTGGCCAGTCTTTCACACAGCACTGGACACAGTGACTGGGAGCCAAGGGGATTCTCTAAACTCTTTTCTTGCAGGAGCTGGTGGTGGAGCCCAGAGTCAGCCGTGCTGAGGGAGGAGGTAACATCTGCCCCTTGGTACTTTAGAAGACCAGAGAAGGGGTTCTAAGGGTCATCCTTGTTACCCTTGTAGTGAGAAGGAGTGATAGCTCTAGACAGGCCTAACTGAGGTATACAAATCCCCTTTTGTAGAGTGGTGCAAGTGTTGTTCTGGACATGGATTTCTAAAGAGGATATGGGTCCCATAGACACCCAGGATTAGTCTTCATGTAAAATTTTTTTTGGAGACGGAGTCTCACTCTGTTGCCCGGGCTAGAGTGCCGTGGCGTCAGCCTAGCTCACAGCAACCTCAAACTCCTGGGCTCAGGTGATCCTCCTGCCTCAGCCTCCTGAGTAGCTGGAACTACAGGCATGTGCCACCATGCCCGGCTAATTTTTTCTCTATATATTTTTCGTTGTCCAGCTAATTTCTTTCTATTTTTTGTTAGTAGAGACAGGGTCTCGCTCTTGCTCAAGCTGGTCTTGAACTCCTGAGCTCAAACGATCTGCCCACCTCGGCCTCCCAGAGTGCTAGGATTACAGGCGTGAGGTACCACGCCCAGCCTTCATGTAAAATTTGAAAGACAGGAAAGGGATAGTGGGATGCAGGACCTGTCAAACATGAATATTCTCACTCCTGAAATACTAAAAGTGCTTCCATTCTGATAGTGATTCTCTCACATCAATGGGATGTCATCTCTAATAGTCCCTAAAGTTATGCTACTAAATGCGATCTGAGATAAGAGAATATGGTTCCACCCAGTGTGGATCCACAAAAAGGCCAATGTCACAGAGACATAAAGATGCCACTGTAGTAGAAATGCACGAACGCATGTAACAACCACATGTCGATGGTGAACTCACTGTTGAGGACACCCAAGGAGTCACTAGCCTCACTCAGACTTCATTCAAAGTGATAGAACGAGGGGAGTGGAGTGCAAAGAGGTGATACGGGGAGGGGGTGAGTCCAAAGTGCTTATGTGAAGGACTATAGACAAGTCTGAGCTACAGCAAGTAGTGCTTGTAGGCCTAGAATGGAACCATCTGAGAATCTAGACCTAGGGTACCAAGGACAAACATGACGATTGGGTAGGAGGGTAACAAACATCCCCAGGTAAACGAGTGTAGATACAGATCTCTTTGCCTTATAAAAAGAAAACACAAAAACACCAAAATATGGTAACTTTGGCTTGGCAATGTAAGTCTAAAAGTATTTTGCTGTGTAGGATATGGTAAAGGAGGAATTAGGAAACTCTCTTCCTTTTACACTATAAACAGAACTTGAAATTCTGCAATAGACCCTTCCTGTGGCATGACTTTTTAAACCATTCTGAAATACTTGGAGCCCGAGATCTTCCACCTCTAGAATCTCGGAGAGTAATAAGAGGAAAGGCCTTAGTCTTCATCACTCCCAAGCAGAAAGCCCAGAAGAAACTGAATAGCACGCTGGCGGTCACTTGGAGTCTGTCTTGCCATAAGGTTGGGTGGAGGCCTTAGAAGAAGACTAGTGAAGAGAGTAGCTAGAGAAAGAAAGAAAAGGGGAAACCTTTATCAGAGATAACCTAAGCAAAACCTCAGGGTTGGCGGTTGGGAGTTGGGGGCCCTGGGGACGAGGACAGTAGGAAGGAAGTGACTGCCATGTACCTGGACACCCAGTAAGGTATACACTGTATACGATGCACACAGACTGTCCTTGACAAACACCCCTATGCAGCCATTCTCACCGGCACTCTTACCAATCATGTTGGTACTGATGTTGTTGTATTCCGAGAATTTTAAGAGTTCTCGAAGGAACGCCATCAAGTAACGGAAAACATTTCTATGGCATCTTGGAAGCTGGGAAATCACCTGTTTTTAATAAAAGGGGTGGGCAGTGAGGAAAACAGGTGGAAGAGGGGAGTAAGAGAAACTTCATAGCGGCTATAAAAGTAGTTTATAATCCAACCCCTACAGGACCCCATTCATCTGTCACTACCCTCTTTTGGGTAGTGACACAGTATCTGATCAACACAATACCTGCCAAATTATAACTTTGAAGTAAGAATGGTCACACTCTTTGGTTCCAGTCCACTCAATGCCCAGGCCATGCAGTCATCACACATTCACATGCACACCCTGCCTCACAAGCAGGTTGGTGTTTATCTGTTCTTTTTCCATTTCCCCAGACAGGTAGCCATGGTATCTACCTAGGTGAATAGTTTTCCTTTTAATGTCACTTAGCATGGATGGGGACCTCCTTCCAGTACTCACTAGTCTGAGTCACAGGTAGTCTCAGCTGTTGTGCACCAAAATCATTTCAGCATTAAAAACATACATCGAGAAGAAAAAAGAAGAAAGGCTCCCAAGTGTCATCCACCCTTCCTGGTAACATCAGCTGGAATTCCATGTACAATCAGCTTCACCACTTTTACCCTAGAGTAGAGGTATCCACCCTACTATGTTTTCTGTAAACAGAAATAGGCTAACTGGGAAAGGGTGGCAAATATAGGAAATAACACAACCTAATATTTAAGGGTCTCAACTCTTAATGCTGCTGTCCTGCCATGAATAACAGATCCAGATCCATCCTATCTCACAGCTGGCTGCCTACCTCGCCTTGTAAAACTGGTGATTTCTCTATGGGGGAACCTGCACCAAACACATCCTCACATCAGTAAAACTCACCTGTCGGCAGATCCGGGGATCATGAGCAGAATCAAGACATCGCTGATACAGCTCATAACAGATGACTGGCTCTGGCAGGGCTTCCAGGAAAATGAGCAGTGCTTCAGCCACAGAGTGATTACTACCAGCTGAATCAACTTAAGTCAAGGGAAGGGGGCTCCAGGAGTAAGGCCACACAGAGACCTGACTGGCTCCCTTCCTCAAGCTCCTGTAGGGACTATTTCCCTCCTCCTATTCAGGGCACACTGATCCCAACTGGGGTTTGATATTTTATTGGTCCATGTACTCTGGGGCTCAGTTGTTGCAGAATTGGTCAAAGCCTCTTGGGAGCTTTAGAGCTCAGGGGAATACAGCCTACAGAATGGGAGTTCACAGTAGACCAATCCTATAAACTAACTTCCAGTGTATCCAGTCTTTCTCCCTGCCCTAGTGACAGTACATGTGGTGGCAAGAGTGACTGATCACCTGAAGGAGAACAGCACCAGTGCTGTGGCTATGTTCCACGTCTATTAAAAATCGTTGTTACCTACCCCTTGCTTCCTTTTTAGTAAGAACCTGATATAGAGAGAGGTCAAAAGTTCCTGAAAGGAATTAAGAAGCAACTGAATAGGCAGTGATTATCTTATAATAAAAGACAATTACAAAGAAAATAAATACGGAACCACAAAAATCAAATGTAGGTACAAAGAAGAGTTTGGCCAAGTACTCATCCAGCTTCTTAAGCCTTGATTGGAAAGGATACGGATTGTCTCAGGAATGCTGGTATCCAGACAATCAATGATCTGCTGTAACTCTTCCTGCATCCCAGGGGTTTGGAACAGGTCTTCCTAGCAAAGAAATCAGAATGAAAGGAATAGGCAAGATAATCACGCCTAAGGTTCTGAAGATAACCCAGGGACTGAAATAGCAGCAGGAAGTGAAAGGGAAGGGTGATATGTGTATTAATGATTAGTAATGGAGGTGTAAAAAATAGTACCTTTTTCCTATATCATTTCTATAATCTGTTGAAATTTTATTTCAAATAAGAAAATGGTCTTCAAAGGTTTTAGCCTATACCTGATAAGACAGGGGACTAGATGGCTGGATCAGGAAACCAGGTGTTCCACTTCTAGCCTCTTGACAAGAAGTAGAAGGCAGAGTCCAAATGGTATAACCACATTCAAAATGCTGATACTATTAAGTGCTGGGGAAGGAGGAAATGGCATGCTCATATTAAGCCTTGCTTTCAAGTTATATTACTCTTAAGTAGGTAAGTGAATATTACCCTTCAATTTGATCCCAATAAAGTTCTCCTTTTGGGGGGAATAGGTTGTGATGGTTAGTATTTTAAATAGGACTTAAAAGAAAAATCAGGACCAAGTTAAAGAAATGAGTTTAAAGTCTGCTTTGGACTTTAAAATCTATAACAGCCAAAGTAGGCATTATAGACTCAAGTATGAAGCTGTCCAGGGTAAAAGAGTGTGCAGCCAGGAGACAGGTGTTCTTAGTTCTGGCCCTGGCTCTGCCACTACATTTTGACTGTGGTCTTAGGTAAACAGCTTAGCTTGCATTCTTCAGCTGTCACATCTGTGAATAGGGACATTTTCACCTGCCCAGGAAATCTGACAGTGCTGCTGTGTGGAACGAGCTTGGGAAAGTTAAAAACACTATGCTGACATGAGGTATTATAATTTCCTACAGGACTTGCACACCTTCCAAAGTTGTAGGGAAGGTCTAGTGTCACTTACCTGTTTACAGGCGTGTTTGAATAAGTGATCTACTAGAAGCCAGATCTCCTTGGGGACCTGAAGGGGTCTCTCACTGGTACCTTCATCCAAGGGAACCATCTGCAGAAGGGATTTCTCCTAATAGACGAAAAGGGATGAGAATCAAAGGGGTCTCAGAATAAAGACTTCTCTACGTAACTTAATCTCCTTCAAATTCTGGTCATGTGGGCACAATGTGATCTTCATCTCTTAAGATTTTTCATTTTTTCTCACTGGGGACACCCCTGGTCAGAAGGCACTTGACACTGATTCACAGAGCTAAAGCATCTCCTTTCCTAAATGCTTCGTTTAATCACTCAACATTTCATTTGGGTTTACAATGTTTATCACACGGATGCATTGTGTCTAAATCCTTTAAGGGTGACACTGAGAACCAGGGCTCCAGTGATACAATCATAGTGGAGTCTACACACCACTGGTGACTTGTGGGACCATTAAATTACAATTATCAATATAATACTTTGAGAGACCAGGGTCTATACTTAGGTTTATTCTTCCTTCAGGTCTTAGCACAAATACTACTGTTTTCACTGTTGATTTAAATGAGGTTTTTTTGCTTTCAGGAACTAAAGAGAATTTTCCACATTAGACCCACATACACGAATACTTTAAGTTTGACAGAAGTTCTAAACTTAAGGCACCAAAACTCATAAGCATTAAGATCCAAAAACAGTAAACTGAATACAGCAAACCAAGAACCAGAAGTACGATGAAAAGTCTAGGGTCTGAGTCCAAAAGTTATTGTCTATATTAATAGCTCAGCACAAATTTCTATGGGCTTTTATTCCTTTCGCCTACCATTCTACTATCAAATTCTTCTGAAAGAACATTAGAGAAAAATCCAGAAGTGACATAAATTAGACCAATGAATAATTTGAATTTGAATATGGCTAGGAAATAAACTCAGTTGTCTTATGTTTATGTACTCAAATACAAATTATATGAAAAAGAGGTTTGAAATAGTAAAGATATCTGAAGGCAGCCTTCAGAAAAATCCCAATGGAGAAAATCATGACCAAGTTTTTACATCCTCTTCTCTCCCCTATCTCCAGCTTAAGGTCGTATATTCTGTATGTTTAACCTTAGGGAATTCTTGCTCAACATTGTACAATTTGCAAATTCTATCCATGACCCCCAGCCAAGTAGCTTTAAGGGAAAGAAAATGAGTATTTCACTACTTTCACAGGGACCACGTACACGAAGGCCGAGCTGAGGTCTCTTCTTAACACTGTGTTCTTTAATAAGCACTGATGACCTTTTAAAGCCTTTCTAAGAGAATAAGGAAGGGAGAATGACAGTTGGTTACCACTTAAATTTATTTATTTTTTTTACAGTTTGCTTCCTTTCTTTCCCTGGGATTCTATCACTTGATGTTCATGTTCCCTATAGTTGCCAGAACTTCTATCAGTGGCTTATCCGCTGACTTCTTTCCATTTGCAAGTATTAAATCCAGGTATCCACATTATATTTGAGACAAAACACTGTCCATAAAGCACTATGCTACGTTTCTGGACCAAATGCAACCCATGTACAGATTCTTCAGCAGATGTCTCCAAACTTACTGTATATAAATTATTCACCACTGATTCATGTACTTTTTAAAAAATCTGACATCAAACTAGAGCTTTTCCTGTACTAAGGTACTAAAGCAACACAAGGTACTGTCCAAGATAAAAAGACAGAACATGAACTGCTCTTAACAGAGAAGGGCTAGGAAGCAGAGCTGTCTCAGGCCTTAGTGGTTTTAAAAGGTTAATAAAATGTCAGTAGGTTATATACACCACCCACTATCCATTTTCAAATTCATGTGTGATAATTCAGAATGTCATACTTGTGTCTCTGAAGTCTAGAGAATGATCATGCACAAGAAACAACTTTAAAAATTTCACAAATAATCCTGAACTCTGATTTTCAGAGGGAAACCAAGACACTTTGTCTTCTTTCAACAAGACACAGTCAGTGCCTGATAAGCCCACACTTTTTAACCTTTGTGCTAATAACTAAAGCACAAAAACAGTATACCTACCCCATCATCAAAACACATTAAACTCCACCAAGTGGAGTGGTCCCATGAGATGCTCTATTAAAGTACTTCAAGCATGTTCATCAATCCCTTGCTCCTCTACTTTATAGCCCTGTGTGGAGTTGGGTGCTCTCAGGGTGAATGGAGAGGCAGTGAGGTATTGCAGAAGGGGTGCTTCACTGGGCAATCAGGAGACCTGGGTTCCAGTGCCCTCCAGCTCACACCCCTATTGTCAGGAGCTGTATGAGTTTAGCAAGTTTTTCAACTGAAAGGGCCTTGGTTGTCTCATCTGGTAGAAAGGAGAAAACATCTTACCCCATCTGAAGGCAGAGGGCTGGACCAGATGATCACTATGATCTCATTCAGGTCCAGGATTCTATTCTATGCTCTATTTCTTGACTGTATCTGTGTATTCATTCACTAATAAATTGCTATTATCACTAATCCCAAATCATTTTTAATACAACAGAAATCTTCTGGTTTTATTGTCACTGGAAATAGAGGATAGCTAACTGGTACCCTCCTTTAATTCATGAGCTTTTGGGTACATCAACACAGCTCTGTAGTTACTTCTCATTTCAAAAATACAAATATGGAAACTTGAGTCCTATTGCTTTTATTGTACTGAGTCTCAGTGACTTGACTAGTGCAATAAATATCTTTCCTGTACTTCAAATATACTTGACACATTGACTACCATGAGAGTTGTATTTAGCTCATTCTAGTTTTGACCCTGGGGCCACATGAAGCATACATAAAATCTTACTTGTTGATGTTCTTATTGTTACAATTAATATTGACAATTTAATTCTAAAAAGGTGGATTAAATGAATAGAAGTCAATAAATTTCATTTTTTCTACATATGTTTACCTTTAAGTTATACTCAAAGTTTTCATCCTATTTTTGTAATAAAACACTGTGGCCCCAAGGAAAAGTTTCTGTTTTTGTGTGTGTGTGTGTGTGTGTGTGTGTGTGTGTGGCATTCAATGTGTTAAAGACAGCTGGCAGGACTTTAGGGGATTCTCACCGAGTTAGAGGTCTCTGATATGGGAATGCCTAGGGACAAATTCCAAGGACCACAGTTAAGTATTAATCAAGCACAGGGAAACTCTCATAAGCACCAATGGGTTGCATTACCTTTTCTAGGAAGCTGTCTTCGTCCTGAGAGCAGAGCAGGAAAAGAAAGTCAGTGACAGATAGAAAATGATTAGAATTAATTTACAGAACTAGAAACAGATCAGTATTAGAACTCACTAGATTATCAGACCCATATGCTATAAACAGCTTTGAATTCTTCAAGTAAATTATGACTGCTGAAAATGGAACACATTCTTCATATGCAAAGTTCTCCATATAATGCATATTGAATTTCTGTGCAGTTTGAGATTATCACTCAAGAAACATGTGCAGTCCTAGACTTCTGTGCCCTTGGGCAGTGGCCAGCTGACTCAGACAAGTGCCCACTGATATCTCTTCCTGTTCACTTGCTGCTTGGAGGCAGGCCCTGCCTGCTGTACTGCATGGCTTCTCACCTCATCCTATCCTAATGCCACCTCAATAAAAGAATGTGGCTGTCGGCCTGACAGTGGTCATTTGGAAGGAGATTATAAGGCTATTCTCCTTTCTACTGCCATTTTTCTCATCCCAGCTAGCCTCCTAAGCAGTATCCCAGACTCCTTTTCCATCTCCTCATACCCATTCCCCTCCTCAAAGGCCCCTAGAGTGCCTGGATTTGAAGGTTCCTCTGAACTATAAATAAATTTCATTTCAGATCTTTGTGGATCAAAAGATCATTATCCCCTCTTTTTGTTTTCCTATTGGTACAAGAGAAAAGAGAAGCAGGGAAGAGGGAGAGGGAAGAAGCTACCTTTTTAATATTCCTGTCTTTTATGCTATTATTACAATCAATAATAATAACAGCAACAATAACTACTACCACTACTTATGGAACATCTGCCATGTACCAGGAACTTTGCAAAGTGCTTACATACAATGTCATTTAATCTGCACATATGTGCAAAGTAGATATTATTACTATTTTACAGATGAAGAAACCAAGGCTCAGAGGTTAAATTATTTGCCAAGGCCACACTTACTATTAGTGAGTAAGTGGCAGAATTAGGATTAGAACTCAGGTCTGATCAACTCCCCAGTCATTATCACCTAGGTTCCCTTAGTCAATGATTGCTTCCTGGATGGAGAGGCAGGGAAGCTGTGAGAATGTATTCTCTGTAACAGGTTAAGGACAGTAAGAGACCACACTTACAAGGCAGCATGGTTAATGAAAAGAGTATAGGCATTGGTGTTAGACAGTCCTGGGTACAAATTTTTATTCTGCCTCTTATTAATTTTGTATAGACCTCACACAAGTTGCCAAACTTTGTAGATACTCAGTTTCTTCATCTCTAAAACAGGGATAATTATATTTACCTAAGAGGGACAAGGAAGCAGCCTAAAACCAAGCAGTATGCCAGCAGAAGTCCTACTATGAGCCACTAAGCACTCAAGTATAAATCACACGTCTCAGGTCTGATAAGTAAAAGGAGAAATTGCAATCATACTGTCTGAGATGTACAGGGGCTGGGAATGGCGGAGGTGGGTAGTATGTGTTCCCAGACATTTCAAGTGGCAATGCTGAATGCATTTCCCCCCAACTATTGTTATATATGGCAATTAGGTTTTTTAGTATTATTAGATACTTTATAAGTTAAACATTCCTTTGTGGGTTTACCTACACTCTTAAATATCACATGAAATAATTGGAGTGGTAGTGCTTTATAAGGTACATGGTATTTACAATATTGTAATTATACTACTTTTTAATGTGCAGTAAATTCTGAACACCAAACATCTAATTTAATACAATGTTGGACTACAACCTCTTATAAAATTTAGGAACACGTGTTAATAAATAATCACCTATCTGATACACTTATACTTTCCCTTCCATGAACATGTGACACATGATAAGATGAGTATAACTAGGCAGAGATTTTATATACTAACTTGCCAAACCAGGCCCTCAAAGAAGTTTTCTTTGAGCAGCAGCCATCTACCAGAACAAGGTAGGATACATGAAGGAGAAAGACATGGTTTGTCCCTGACCCTGGTTTGCAACTAAGTTGATTGATGTAAGGAGTTCCAGAATTTACAGTCTGACATTGTTATAATTCACAAATACAATTTTTCAATAAATGGTTCCCAGCCCTTAGGGATATTAAAAGGGTGGAGATGGGGAGGTTATATTACAAGTGGAAGAGGCAGAAATAAAGAAAGGCACAGAGAAGGTAATCTGCAAGGTGAGATTAGGAAGAAGTTAGTCATCTAGTTTGTGGGGAGCATAGAGAATGTTGAGAAAAACAGTAGGAAACAAATCTGAACAGGCATGTTGAAGTCAGACTTTAGGGGACCTTGAATGACAGGTTAAGGAATTTGGATTGTATTCGGCAGGCATGGGGGAGCCACTGCTACCTTTAAGCAAGGACTTGATAGGCCCCAAAGCGGTAGTACAGAAAGATCAATCTGACAGCCCTGAACAGAAAAAACTGAAGGGCAGAGAGGGATAGGGGAATAGAGGGGAGGGAGGGGGGAGGGAGGAGGGAGGAAGGGGAAGAGAGAGAGAGAGAGCGAGAGAGGGAAGGAATCATTCAAAGGCTATCAAGGTAGGTCAAGCAGGAAAGGATAAATACCCTAACTAATAATGAAAAATAACATATTTCTTTTTTGAAAAGATGAATGGATATAAGAGAAAACGCTAAAAAAAAAATCAAAAGCACTTTGATTAAATACTGATGGAGGGATAGGAGATTTACATTGAGAGTTTACTTCTCTGGGTACAAAGAAAGTAGATGTAAATTACATTTAATTCAATCCTGGTCTCAATTTTGAAAACAGAAACATCATTTAACCTTCATTAGTAAACTGCCAACTTCTCTGGTAGTACTAAGGTTACTACTACTAATTATTAATACTTAGTTCAATTGGAATTAAAGGGTAGAGGTGTCCACTCTCTGCAAAAAGCTACGCATTGATCACATTAAAAAAGAGAACTTAGTTCAGGATCTCCCCAGTGGGTCAACACTGGCATATAGCAAATGCAATGCAACATTTGCTCTTAGAAGAATGTTCCCAGTAGTAAATGCAGCTAAAATAATATAAAAGTCATTTAGAGGTGGAAGATTCAAATTTAAAAATGAAAAGCAGAAAATTCATGGAATTTAAAGTTCTAAAAAGGATTAGTTCATATAAAATACAGAGAGAAGAAACACAAACCATATACCTAACAGGATAAGAAATGGATAGTTCGATTAGTAAAAAGTAAACACATAATGAAAAGATCCCAGGGGACAAATTCATCAACAAGTTATTACTTTATTTCAATATTTTTATACTGTTCTCTCAATAGACATGTCCCCAAGGAAATATGGTTTCTCTGCCAATTCCTCAACTTTTTTCATCTCTGTATTTACAACCAAAACCCTAAACCAGATCTGGTAAGTTGAAGCCTGGTCTCCTTTCCATTAGTCGATTCTATGAGCAACACCAGAATGTTCCTCCAAATACACCAATTTACAACTTTATACTAATCATCAAAGCCTTCTGATGGTTCTAGATGCCCTCTGGCTCAAGCCTAAGCTCATCTGTTGACTTCAAGACATTCTATCACCTGCCCCTACCCTGCCTAACCAGCTTTACACATTCTTATCCTTAATCTTCACTTTTTCTGGGGAAATCACTTTCACCTTCTACTCTTCATTCAAGATGTTCCTTATGCCTGGAAGAGCCTGCCCACCCAATATATTAATACATGTTTCTTAAGTACTTGGACTTGACTGAAAATACTTCTATCACTAACCCCAAATCACTTTCCTAGTTTACTTCATTCTTATGTGCTGCCCTTATTTTTAAGTCATGTTAATGTAACATGCATCAAATATTCATTAAAACTAAAATAGGCTGATTCTGAGATTGATTTTTACAGGGATTAGCTGGTTAATCAAGCTTTTATAGCATATAAGGGCCTGAGTAAACAGTACAGGAAAGGAATCTATTGTTAATACAAATTATAACCTCCATAACATTCACTTTAAATGACCTTCCAAAATACTGACTTAGCAAACACACTGCACATTAGTCAGTAAAGGTAGTTAATGTTCAGATTATCTCTAACCAAACTCCTTATTAACCATGATTTAAGATTTAGATTTAACCATATTATACATGCAAGTATACCTTCATCACTACTAAATTGTAGGAACTCACATAAATTCCATAATACTCCGTATCCAGTGGGTAATGAATAAATATTGATGACTATTTGCTACTTAATATGTTAGTTAATAAAACAGAAAAATCTTTCTTAATTTTGGAAAAGAATAAAGATGATTACAAACAGTAAATTCCAATCTGTTTCCCACTTGTGTCAATTCTGTTTCCCACTTGTGCCAATACCAACTATTCTAGGAGTGGCAAAGTCACTGTTATCGAGAAGGGCAGAAGAATGACAAGGAATTATGCCAGTTATTTCATTTTGCATTTGGAGGGAAGAGGCACAGTAATCTTTCTGAAACAGTACATGGAGAGACTACATGTACATTGAACTTACTTCTGGCTTCACCAAAATTTTAGAGTAAATAACACAATATAGGACAGGTGCTATTATAAATAGCATCATCTCATGAGATTTGAAATATCTTTGGTCTTGGAAAAAAACATGAACAAATATTAGACCTACGGAATCATTTTAAAAGGTCAAAATCGAGTCAAAAAACAGAGTAGGAAGCTATTAAAGATGGGGTACTGCACTTTCGATTTCTTGTTTACTGTCCCACACTAACACAGGTTGAGTATCCCTAACTTGAAAATCCAAAATCCAAATATTCCAAAATCCGAAACTTTTTGCACGTCCACATGATGCTCAAAGGAAATGCTCATTGTAGCATTTTGGATTTCAGATTTCTAGATTAGGGATGCTGAACCAGTAAGTATATAATGCAAATATTCCCAAATCCAAAAATGTCTAAAATCTGAAACACTTTTGGTCTTAAGCATTTTAAATATGGGATATTCAACCTGTAAAGATAATTTCCTCATCACTGAGATACGAGAATTTAATAACACTGAAATGCAACAGACTGAGAAAAGAATCAGAACCCTAAATCTTACAAAATAAAAGCTTTAAAAGAATGAACAGTGATTACACACACACAATTTAATAAGAACTCAGCAATTTTGTTATTAAAAAGAGCAGAGTTCTATTTCTTTAACCTTCAATCACTTGTGCACAAAAAGGAAAAGGGCTTCCTAGAGAGCCATTAATTCCTCTAATGATTTTGGCTACTTTCTATTTATGGGCAAACAGGGTAGAATTACCTGACAATATATTTTACATAAAACATAAACTTTTTATGCTGGTTGAACCTCCTTCTGGCCAATCTCAGAATATGGGAAAATTACGGCATTATAATGCCTCCACCAACTTTGACCAAAAATAAAGCTAGGTTGTAGTGTACAGGAAATGAGGGTGAAGGAAAGAGTATAAAAGGAGTAAGTTAAAAAAAATACCAAGAAGAAACAATCAGACAAATTTAGGAAATGGTGGACCCTTGACTGGACAAGTGTGCTAAACTCTTAAAAAGTCAATGTTGTCCAGGTGCGGTGGCTCATGCCTGTAATCCTAGCACTTTGGGAGGCCAAGGCGGGAGGATCACTTGATGACAGGAGTTTGAGACCAGTCTGAGAAAGAGCGAGATCCCATCTCTACAAAAAATAGAAAAATTAGCCAGGTGTGGTGGTGCACACCTGTAGTCCCAGCTACTTGGGAAGCTGAGGCATGAGGATTGCTTGAGCTCAGGAATTTGAGGCTGCAGTGAGCTATGATGACAGCACTAAACTCTAGCCCAGGAGACAGAGCAAGACCCTGTCTCAAAAAAAAAAAAAAAGAGTCAATGTCATTAAAGACAAAAAGTAGGGAACTGTCCTATGCTAAAAGAGACTATAGAGACCTCATCAAATATACTAAATGAACCCAGATTGGATTTTGGTTTAAAAAAAGCTATGAAAGAAATTCTTGGGATAATTGGAGAAATCTGAATATGGACCAGATGTTAAATGATACTATGGATTACTGTTAGCTTTCTTGGGTGTAATAATGGTACTGTGCTTATATAGAAATTTGTCCTTTTTATTAAGAGATGTAGGCTGATGTATCTAGTGGTGAGGCAACATATTACCATTTAATTTCAAATGGCACAGTAAGGCATGTGAGGGTTTACTGTACGGTTCTTTCAATTTTTCTGCACATTTGACATTTTTCATAATAAAAAGCTGGGACAAAGAAAGCTCGGAGATAGTGTTTGGGATGAAGGGAAGGGGGTGGAAGAAAAAGGAAAACAACTTCATCATTCAGAATGTATTCTAAAATGTGAAATACTAAATTTGAAAGACAGAAATGTGGTGGTAGAAGAAAAAACAATTATCATGAGAAATAAAAGAATGGCAGGAAATGAATTTCTGAAGAAAATGGTTTTCTCTTAGAGGTAATACATTCAGTCATGAGGGCTCTAGGGAAACAAGTATAATCACAAGAAAGAATGCTGGGGCTGGACTTAAGTGTTTTAATCTGCTACTGAGTCACAGCTAAAGCAATTCCATGGTAACAGAATAGATCACAATCAGACAAGCCAGCAGCCTGCCTATTGGTCTAGTCCTCTTTGCTAGATACTATCACTTGCTCTGGCTAAGCCAAAAGGAACAACATGAATATCAATGGTAATGATGGTGTATGGCTCCCACTTCACCTAATTTTCTTTGGTAAAAGACCAAGAATATACTTCTATAGCCCAAAGAAATCTGCATTCAAATCCAACAATATTTTCATCTGGAAGAAAAGTTCCTTTTTTAAATTTTTATTTTTTATACAGATGGGGGTCTTGCTATGTTGCCCAGGATGGTCTCAAACTGTTCCCACCAGGGCCTTCCAAAGTGCTGGGATTATAGGCATGAGCCACCATGCCCAAACAGAAAAAAAGCTCATCATAGGATGAACTTGTTACTAAATCAATTTATGTTACTGAAGATAATAAGCACTACTTCCTTCCTAAGATAAGATCATTGATATTATAGCTTGACTTGGGGGAGGAGTGGGAAAATCATCCTTCATCCTTTCCTTTCTTAAGTGAATCATATTAAATAAGTATCAAATTTCAATATATATGATGATTATCTGTGAAGCTGATAAAATGCAGATTCCTAGGCTCCACACCCTGAGATTCTGATTCCATTGACAGAGGTGAGGGGAGAGGAACCTGTACTTCTAAAAAGCGCCCCTGTGGAGTCTGATGCAGGGACTCCAAGGTTCCATCATAGATCTGTGCTTCCCTAAGTAGCCAAGTTTTACTTTGATTAGATATAATGCAGTATAGTGGGGAATACTAGACTGTAAATCAGAAAATCTGGGTGATAAATTTGTCATTAACTTATGGGATTTGACTTTGGACGAGTTAATATCTCTGTGCCTCAGTTTTCTCATATGCTTAATGTGGATAATACTGCTTGCCCCACTTACTGTACCCAACATACATGCTAATTTATACAGAAGTGACTTGAAAGTATGAAGAGCTTAACAAATAAGCATTATATCTTTGAGAAGGGAATTGTTAATCCTATTTGGTGAGCTTAGTATTATCTATTATATTCTTGACAAGAGCCAACTACAGATTAGTCTCCCCTCTTTCCTCTTAGGCTTAATCTAATCAAAGCAGTGCTAGAGTAAAGTGCCATTCTTTTTTCTTATTTGACAGCCCCCCTGCCTGCCGCACAAAAGAGAGAAAGCACAGAGATAATGAGGACATCATGTAAGTATTGTGAAAATTATATGTAAAGGAGGTTTATGTCTTAGGATGTTTCTTACCAAGTCTATGAGTTTGGTAACAGGAACTTCTCGGATTGGTCTTTTCATTCGGCACAAAGCCTCTAAGGATGTACCAAAACAACTTGGGAGGTAATTTCCACTGATGGTTAAGAAGTAATCTTTGCCTCGATCCAGGTGAAGGACAAGAATATCTTCAATCTTATCTTCCCCGGAGTTCAGGATGGTCACAGAGTCTTTGCTGACATACACATCAAGAGAAATGTCCACTGTCTCATCTGAAACGTAAGAGATGATACATGGTAGTAGAGAAACTTTCAGTGGAAAAGCAAAAAGGGTATGACCAACAGAACAAGTGTCCTCTAAAAAACCATTAAGGAACAAAGGGGAAGAGATTGGGCTCACAAAAGAAGTGTCACCAAAATAATGACAGTGAAGGTAAGAGACATGTGGTTAGAAAACAGGAAGTTAAACCAAAGGGATGGGAGTCATGAAGAGATGGTACATCGCCAGCGGAGACAATGGTAAAGGGAAAACTCACTTGGCTCCAAGTAGCCCTCAAAAGGTTCAGCCCGAAGCCATGGCTTGCAGTACTGGCTGTCATTAAGCTTAGGGATGAAAGAAAAATGGCAGGGAACCTGTCCATTGTTGCTGATCTGGAACTTCTCCTTTTGTAGTTGCCGAAACTTCACATTCTCAAACACAAACTGGGGAGTAACAGACAGACACAAACATGCATCACTAGTAGGGGAAGTAAGTCAGTTGGATTATTCCATAGAGGATATGAAGAATAAGGTAATTATTAACCAGGTGTGCAACTGCCATATGCATTCACCATCTGAGCCAACTTCACACTATCCACTTTCATATATTATTATACTCACATCAGCAGAGAAGGAGTTAGGTGGTTCTCGCTACTTCTGTAGGCCATTCTGATCGTTCCTGGCATTCTAAGAGGGTAACCCAACCTTGGTCCAGGGCATTCATCCTGTGACCAAGTCCTGGTTTCTGAGATATAAATTGACTAGCAACTCTGAAAAATTAAATAAGTGCAGCTAACAAATGAGAGCTTACTATGTGCCAGGCACTATTCTGAGAGCTTCACATGTATTGACTCACATAATGTTTACAACCATCCCTACTCCAGAAAAGGTAACTGCAGCTCTGACAGGGTAAGACCCTTGCCTGTGGCCAAGCATCAACTAAATGGCAGTGCTGGGATTGGAATGGAGGCAGTTTCACTCCAGCACACACTGTCTTAACCACTTTGCCATGATGCCTTTACTAAATACCATGGTTTCCTCTGTGCTAACCACAATGGGCAGTAAATGGGGAGGCCAGGTATTTTTGCTCACCTCCCTCCTGCTGAGTTCTAAAGAAGGAAGGAAGTCATTTTCCATTCTGTCCATGATGCGTACGATATCTTCAAAGACTTTCCGATACCTCCGTTCATCCACAACCTTCACCTGAAAGAAAATTAACTCTCCTTTTAGTCTTACGTGATCCTAGCTCATCTCACTTCAAGACTACCTAACAATTTAAAACTGGTCATTACAGCAATCATTTAAAATAAACTGTAGTGCAAACAACATCCTCAAATACTTTCTGGTATCTCACTTTATCCACAACTTTCACCTGAAAGAAACCTTATTTTAGTTTTATGTGCTCTCAATTTCTTTCTTTTTTTTATTTCAGCATATTATGGGGGTACAAATGTTTAGGTTATGTATATTGCCCTTGCCCTACCCAAGTCAGAGCTTCAAGCATGTCCATATCTCTAAGAGTCTCTAACAATTTTTTAAAAAGTCAGTAAAGCACACATAAGTTGAACAAAGAATTATAGAAGCACATACTTTAAGGTAAGGGTAAGGTTAACTGGCTAACTTCCTGGAAAAGTTAAACTTCTATGTTAAGAAGCTTGGCAAGGCCGGGTGCAGTGGCTCATGCCTGTAATCCTAGCACTCTGGAAGGCTGAGGCAAGAGGACTGCTAGAGCTCAGGAGTTTGACACCAGCTTGAGCAAGAACGAGACCCCGTCTCCACTAAAAATAGAAAAATTAGCTGGGCATGGTGGTGCATGCCTGTAGTCCCAGCTAGTCGGAAGGCTGAGGCAGGAGGATCAATTGAACCCAGGAGTTTGAGGTTGCTGTGAGCTATGATGACGCCACTGCACTCTAGCCCGGGCCACAGAGTGAGACCCTGTCTCAAAAAATATATATATACATATATTTTGCTCCATTGTTAAGTCATTTGGTGGTGGAGAAAATGTGATTGTTGCGGTAAAAATGATTTCTTGCATTGCACAAAATCAGAGTCAAAATATACCAATTACTATTTCTAATAATCATCATAAAATAGTGAAACAGCAGAAAATATGATTAAAGCATTTAACTCTATTAGCTGCTAGGCACAATGCCAAGAATCATAATATCATTGCTCAGATTATATAATAGCAAAGGCATGTTACTAAATGGAACCTATGGCCATTTTAGAAAACAGCTGACACAAAATGTCCTAGAGTAGAGTAAAACCATGACAACAGACAAACAAATCATCTCAATGAATAGATAAAAAAAATTTCCCACCTGACAAAGCACTTTCAGCTTCCTGATATAGCTGTGTTTTTTTAATATTAATAGTCCATACAAACTGATGCAAAGATTAACATAAATAACACAGAATTTTAACTTGGGATGTCAGTTTCTTTTTTAGAATAGAAAACTTCACAAAAATCCATGTTAAAAAATAAAAAGATTAATATATGCTGCAAAGGTTATAAACAGATGTGGAAAATAATAACATCAAAGCTGAATCAAGTATCTCAGACTTTCACATATTTGAACCATAACTCTTAAAGAACTGAGGGACAAGCAATTATTTTAGTGTCACCAGGGTCCATACTATAGTGTTAGGTTAAAATGAATTTTATACTTTTATACAATTTTGTGACTTTTTATTTCCAAATGTATTTTATAGATGTCTTCTTATTTTGACAACCTACAAGGCTACCAAAGCAAGGCATTTTTTTTTTCTGATAATTGAGAACATCAAGATATAGAAGATCAACAAGCTTTCTCACTGTCATAGTTAATACCAAAGGTGACTTACGGACTGCTAGTGTTAAGACCTTTTCCAAAATACCAGGTATATGACAGAATAAACTTTGGTACGTCTTAAAAGCACAGCTGCCTGGGCCGATTAATCACAATCTCCAGGGGAGGGGCCCATATAGCTATACTTTTTTAAAAGCTCTCTAAGCAATGCTTATGTCCACTGAAGTCTGAGAACCAATGCAGCAGATCACAGTACCAAGTGCAGGGGTGAAACTCTATCTCAGCCAGCCCACAGCAAGTCTTTTGAAATTAATTGGCCATGGTGCACTTGGCTCCTTTGTTAACAGTCATTGGTGCCAATGGTGGTGAAAATGTAATGTGGTTTTTAAAGCCGCTAATCATAGTATGCCCAGAGTCCAAAATATGGAGTGGTTACTCAATAAAATCAAACCTTTCCTCAGCAGGTTATTATGATCACAGCACTTATGGCACATCAAGGATAATGGGGGGGGGAACCCCAAAGAATTTCACCACCTGATATATTCATTTTAGAAAAGGAAATTACTGACAAAATTAGGAATTCAGAAAAAAAGTATTAATACAATGAACTAGATCTTCATGTAATAACATGGATAGCACTCCAAGACACACCACTGAATTAAAAAAAAAAAAAAAGAAGTTGCAGACCAACACATATATATAAGACCATTTATGACATATACACACCTACATACAAAATAATATTTTGTCTACGGGTAAACAGAAAAGCATATGCAAAGGTTGATAACTGTCTAACACAATAGCAACTAGCCACATAGGAACATTTAAATTTAAATTACTTCAAATTGAATACAATTAGAAATCAGTTCTCAGTCACACTAGCCACACTTCAAGTGCTAAATAGCCACCTGAAGCTAGTAGCTACTGGACTGGACAGCATAGATATAGGACATTTCCATCATCACAGATAGCTCAATTGGATAGCATTGGTATAGCAAGATATAAACTCATACGGGTAGTGGTCTGGCTGAGGAGTGGGGGTTTAGGCAAAGTTGAGAGTAGAAGACAGAACAAGGATTAAAGAACTTTAGTCTTATCTATAAATTCTGCTTTTAAATTTTTATTTTAAAGAAAAAGCACTTTTGAATTGATGTACAATTTAAAAATCATTAAAAACTAGAAAGATAAATATTTATTAAGAGATATACAAACATACATAGGAAGCCCAGAAAAGTTTTAAATATCCCACCGGGAGCTCTGGATTAATGTGTATGGAGTATTAAAAATATTCCAAGGTTCTGAAAAGGAATTTAAAAAAAAAGGAGCCAGGTATAGCTGATAAACCAAAGAGGTTAGGGTTTTAGTCCCCTTAAAATGGGTTAAGAGAATCAAATGAAAAAAAGAAGACAGCCCCCAACTATAAACTAGAAATTCGATGGGCTATAAGTAGTATCTGAAGGTATATTTAGTCAATAAGTACTTTAGAACTACAGAGGCATTCTGGGGTAGTGGAAAGAGCATAGGGTTGGGAGTTAAGCAGAGTTAAGATTTGAATCTAAGCTCTCCTTCTAGTTTAATGCTCTTAAAGAAGTTATTTAAACTCGCTGGTTCTCCAACTGCTCATCTGTTAAACGGGAAATACAGTTGCCCCTCGGTATACACTGGGGATTGGTTCCAGGACTGCCTGCATATAACCAAATCCACACATACTCAAGTCTCACAAGTTGGCTCTGTGGAACCCAAGGATACAAAAAGGTCAGCCCTCCTCATACTCGAAATTTTGTATTCTGTGAATATTGTATTTTCCATCTGTCTTTGGTTGAAAAAGTCTATGAATAAGTGGAACCGTGCAGTTCAGACCCGTGTTGTTCAAGGGTCAACTACATTTAACTCAAAGTATTGTTGTGAGGAGTAAATGAGATGTGTGCAAATTGCCTAGCACAGTCCCTGGTACACAGCTACTAGCTGCTACCTGAGGAATTCTTACTCTTATTGATCATTATTATTATTTTAAAATTTCAAAATAGACAAAAGTCAAGTCAAGACTGTCTTGATAAAATTTAAAATCTATTCTATGACCAAGAATAAGACATGTTGGTTATACCTATCTCAGAAGCCCAAAAAATCAACATACACATAGGGGAAAGAAACCTATTCTACTATGCTCTTCACATGTTCAAACTCATTAATCCTCATAAGTAGGCACCATTATTACCCACATTTTATAGAGGAAAGTGAGGCACAGGGATATTACATAAATTGTCTGTAGTCTCACAGTTAGAAAGAGGTTGAGCTAGGATGCAAATCCAAAAAGTCTACCACTAAGTCAATCCTATTAAGCACTGCACTATATATGTTCTGACGGATTATATCACCATATGTCTGGAAAATCTGCACGAAATAACCTAAAGGTATTGGCTGTAATAAATTAAATCAGCAAGATTATTAATATAAGATAAAACCTGCATGCTAATAACACACAGCTAAAATACAATGGGAAAAATGTTATTCATAATAGAGACAAAAAATTAAATAACTGGCTATTAATTCAGCCCAGGATTCAATAGAATTAAAGAAAAAAAAAAAGAAAACCTATGCTCCTGGACAGGAAAACTTCATTATAGTAGGGATGACACTACAACACTTAAGGTAATATACAGATTTGGTTGTATTCTGATCAGTCTGTGCGTTTGTTCCTGCTGTCCACACCCCTCCACCCCCTTTCTCTCTGTGCTTCCTTTCCTTACTACTTGTCCAATGAAAAGCTACTCATCCTTTAAAATCTAGCTTTTAATGCCTCTTTAGGCATACTGACTTTAGGAAGCTCAGGTTACCACCCAACCACAATGTACCATGAGAAAAATCTGTGTCACTAAAAGGCCTGGAGTCTTAAGAGCCATATGATCAGCATTTAGGAAGGCTAAGGGCACCAACTTCTCAACACTGCAAATGATTATTTGGTTATGGAACATTTATGGCTCACTGAATTACCAATCTGTTCTGAGTCCAAATAATGCTCTAGTAATAGATATTTAACACACAAACAAATGAATGAACAAACAAGTGTTTACCCCAATATGGAAGAGGGCGCTAACAGGCTTGTGGTCACTGGTTTTCAGTTCCATGTGACTCCGATAATTAAGTTGATTAACATTTGTTCCTCTCCAAAGAATTCGGTCACACCAGGCTGGAACTCGACATTTTCCACTGAAAATAAAGAAATGAGTTATAAAGAAAACATACCACACAAGAACCCACCACACTGGTTTAGACCTGAGTTAGGCCCTCTTGTTATATGCTCCCAAAGAACTGTGTACTTCTCCTTACTCACCGACTACCTTACCTACTATATTGCAAGCTCTAAAAACGGACTACAGTCCCCACTGAACTCCTAGCACCCAGCATGATATCTGGTGCAAAGTTGGTGCTCAATGAATAGTCATCTAAAGAATAAATAGTTCTCCTAAGATTAGGATTACATCTTCAACAATGTCACCACAGGGGAAAAATATAATAGTACCTTCTTAAAATATCCTCAAAAGGTCAGGATGATATTCTGAACACTTCCTTTTCCTTTGCTCTATGAACTTCAATGACACTTCACAACAGATAGATAACTAATCAAGTCTAAAACTCCAATCCTCTATTCCTAGACTGGGCTTAATCTCTAGAGAGAAGTAACAGTAGAGATTTCTCCTTTAAGCTTGGACTTTTAGAGACCAGTCTAGCCTTCTTCTTATAGAGATTAACTAACATCTAAGCATGCAAGTCTGAGCAAATAGCTCATAGAATACCAAGGGTAGGGAGAAAAACCCTATTCATCATTCTATTAAAATAAGCAACACCTTGTATACCTGATCCAGGTGACACAAATATTTCTTATCAGTAGCTCTTCAGTTGATTCTCAAGTCAGGTGAGTGAAAGAAACAAGGCAAAGTGTACAAGATCTATCAGTGTCACTTTTCACTTGCTGACCAGCTCCCTCAGAGAACAGGAAAACAAACAGACTACTCCCCACCCCTGTGCTCTCAGAGTCTGAAGCAGCTGAACATGCCCTGGGATTCTTTCTCTTTCCAGTTTCTGTGCTCAGCCAGCTAGGAAACCATAAGAAACAAACACATAGCAGGTAGAGGACAAATATTAATAGTTACCAAGAACTTGGTGACAGGAGCACTTTACTGGGGTGATTAGGAAATCAAAGGGCCTACTAGACAGTGGTTCTCAGTGTTCTCTAGCAGTGGCAGATGTGGGGTCTCAGCATCAATATTTTTAAATGCTTCCCAAGAGATTCTAGTGTGTTCTCAGCATTGAGAGCTACTGTACTAGAAGAACATTTCATGGCTCTTTGCTTTCATATTCTGCTATCCTGAGTAATAGTGAGAAGCAGTTTGGGAAAAAAGAGCCAGAACAGGGCAATAGGTAAGAAATAGGGGCAAGAACAGGAAGACAAAATCTAAGCAAGTCTGCTGAGGCGAGAGAAGCAAGGCATTGCAGGCAGCTCATGAAGCTTCAACAGCCCTGACGTATAAGTAGCACTTTTCTAAGACAGGCTCACCTTTGAGTATATACACAAAGGAAAAACTCTTCTATAATAGTATTGAGCCATTAGGTTTTCATATCTGCTTATGTCATGACCTAAAATTCCTAGCCCCTTATCAATCAACATGGAAATAAAGAAATAAGATCAAGCCTTAACCTATTCTGTGAGAAAGTTCTTATTACTTTACCTGGAATCCCACCGGTCTGTTTTAGAGTCATACTTATAAGTGGGGATAAACTTGATTTCCCCTTCATTGAAGTCGACAAAAGCTTTTTTCTGTGTGCGCTGAATATTTAGCTACAGATAGAAAGAAGCATCACATAAGCAGGGTAACACCATCTTAATACAACTGACAATCAAGCTGCTTAGCCACTTCCCCATTTCTAAGTATCCAGTTCCATAGCCTTTACAACTGTGAGAGCACACACACAAAATTTCTGTGCCTTATGAATTAAATCTCAGCATTCCTATAGCATCTAAACATACTATCAGATAAGATGTTCATTAATAGCACATCACTAAGTTTTTTATTGCTACAGTGGCCAGGGATAAAATGCAAAAATGAAATCTGAATAATCATAAATTCCTTGGAGTTGGGAGGGAATCACCCAGCACAATTTTCATTTAAAAACAAAAAAAGCACACAAATGTTGAACAGATAATTCCATAAACCAAATTCAGTGAATAGTTACAAATTGTTTTGAAAGCTATCCTCACTCAAGTATTTTACCAGAGTTACATAAGACTCAGAATTTATTCCAACTGTACCCCTTTTGGAGGCAGGATAGAGAAAGAAAGGCAAAGAAATCAGCCAGCCAACCACAGTGTGAAGGTAGACACTGCCAAGAAAGGCTCACTCAAAAATAATTCTACTGCAAGATACTTGAATTCTGACTATGTCTGAGGGTCAAAAAGGCTCTCATAAAGATTTAAAGATGTTCAAATCAAGTCAAAACATTTTCTTTTAGCAGCCAGTATCCATATGTTGAAGTAAAAATTCAAGTCAAATGCCAGGTTCTGAGACAAATTGACTGCCTCAAATATAAGTTCCTGACTATCAGGTTTTATATAAATGTTATAGAATCAAAGTTTTTCCACAAAAGGTTTATAGTTTTAACATTAACAGCTATATACCAGCTTGCTCCAACTTATCAACCAGTTCCCATTAACCCATAGCCTATGCTCTTCATTCCAGACAGACTTCTTTTCTGTGCTTCCCAATCCCCCTCATAGGGCCTCCCTCTTTTACCTCCAAGCTGTTGCTCAGCCTGCCAAATAATCATAGAACAGTTTTCCCTGTTCCATCTGCCAAACCACATCAACATAGCAGAAAAGGCCCACTTCCTCCAGGAAGTGTTCTCCAATTAACCCCACCCATTCACCAATTCATTTATACAAGTCTCTGAAATCTCTTCTTGGTAAAGACTTACTGAATGTTATATTTATTTTTTTATCACTAATGTTATCTCACCTTCTCCCATCCAAGCACTTAATAAAAGCACTATAAATCTTGTGTGTAGTCAATGCATCACTAGTCACACTGTTTTCACAAGACAATAAGATGTTTCCATCTCTTCCTAGAGTAAGACATGCCTCCCATGTGTCTACCTCATAACCCTAACAATCTCACCTGCTTATCTAGGAAAGTTCCTATAAAACAAAACTTTACTTACCTGGTCAAATTTCAAGAGTCTCTGAAGATCATTCTTATTAATAAGACTTTTCACCTCATTGGCATCGGGCATGCAAAGTCTATAATTCAAATCTCCCAACCAAATGACAACACTGAGGATCAAGAAATACATGAACAGAAGTAGCAGTAATTAGCATAAAAACAGTGAAAAAATGATAGAGAGAAGAAAAATAGGTAGATTATTGATAAGGATTCATTTGCCATTATCTGATAAGTGTTTTAAAGCTGTAACTAATTCTTTTGGGGCAAGTTTTATCAACACCTGAGAGAAACAATGGAATATAAAATAGGTGGGAGAATAGGCACTCCATACATGAAGAATGAAAGTAGGAAACGCAATATATGTATGGGATTCAGAAGCCAAGGAGTTAATGGACTGAGAAGCATGCAGTTTATTTGCTGGACTAGCTTCAAAATTTTGCCTGGCTGCTTGCCAGGTCTCTAGGGGAAGAGAATCTGAATGTTTTCTGCCTCTCAGAGCCCAGAGGTTCTGCAGGCTCTCCACTAAGGTCTGCATGCTCTGCATAGCAACTCTCCCAGGCAGGGCCCATTAGGAAAAGTAGGTTCAGGGCTCTTCAGTGTAACCAATCTGTCTATCCTTGCCCAAAATCTGCAGTCCAAGTTCCAGGCAAGAAGGGCCTGGCATGTTGGGATTCTCAGCTCCCAATCACAGCAACAGGCACCTAAATATGCTGAGAGCCCCACAAAGGAAGACCCTGAAATTATCACATCAAAATGGATTCTCCTTTGAGCTATCTCAAGTTCCCAGTGGGTCACTCTGCCATTCTCAAATGCAACATGAAATTTGTGGAATCCTAGAGACATACATTTATGGAATGTTAGGGCAACTTCATGACCATAAATTTCAAGGCCTTGACTTTACCACTATGACATAGAATTCTACATGTTCCTAATCGTTGAGACAACATGGAAATAGTCCAATATCACTACCCTTCCCTACTCTCTCCTCAATTACCCTACTCTCTATTGATTCTAATAAGTCTAAATTATCTGTTGCTTTCCTACTAATTCCCAATTCAAACCACTTATTCCAAATCAACCTCTCAGAATTTCAACGACTAGTATTACTTTCTTTACAACTAATCGTTTTCTACCACCACTCAATCCATCCTCAACAGATTTCTGCTTCTATCCTTATTAAGTCCCATTCTTCACTGACCTCTCTTTGCTACCCCTATTTGTAATAAGCACAGCCACTAAAAGGAATAATGCAGATCTATATGTACTGGCTTGGAAAGAGATCCACAATAAATAGGATAATAGAGTCCTATACAAATGTGTGTTTGTATGTGCATAGAGAAAAGTCTAGAACAGCACTGTTCAATAGAATTACCATATACAATGCACATCAGTATAATTTGAAATTTTCTAATAGCTGAGTTTAAAAAGTAAAAACTAGTGAAACTAACAATAAATTTCATTTTAACCAGTATATCCAAATTATGATCATCTCAACATGTGATCAATATTTAAAAATTGAGATATTATACATTTTTCCCTATTAAGTCTTTGAAATTCAGTATACAGCTTACGAGTATAGCATATCTCAATTTGGACTAGCCACTTTCAAGTGCCCAATCTCCACATATGGCTGCTGGCTGTCATGTTGAACAGCACAGATCTAGAAGGATACAAACCCTACTGTTAAGAATGGTTTCCTTTGGAGAGAGAGAATGGCTAGGGAGAGTAGAGGATAAGAAATGAGGGATTTTTACTTTTAATTGTATCTTTTATTATATTTACAATGAACACTTCTATTACATAATAAAAAACAAAAACTGACTCCAACTGACAGACCCCTGCAGCATTATTCTAGATGCCCTACTAATACAACTAACCTTTCCTCTAATGTCAAATCTAATTTCTCTGCTTCAGTGAGTCTGCTATTTCTCAAAAACTCTCTCTTCTTTGTGACCCCAATCCCTAACTGGTAATCTTTCACTCTTTGCAGCTCTATAGTTTCTTAACATATTCAATCTCTTCACTATTCAAACTCTCCTGTAGCCACTATTCAAAGGCCACAAGAAAGTTAACCACTCACTCATGTTTCATGATGTTCAGTTGCGGGAGGGTCTGATTTGGGACCACAAAACTCATTCTTGCACAGATGTCCTTATAATCTTGATTCCTTCTCTCAAAGTCCTCGACATGGGCAGCCAGGTGGGAATTGACAATACAAAAGGTAGTGTTGTGAAATACAAATCTCACAGCTACCCCACCTTTGTTTCCCTGTTAGCAAGAGTAATTATTCACAGTTAGTACATACAACTAGAATTGAACTTCACATGGACAAAAATTATAGTCAAGTTCATTTCCAAAGTAACTCACCATTTTCCCCATGACTCCAGTTCCAACTGTTTCTGTAGCAACATCACGGATATATCGATACTGATCCTTTCTGACAAATATAAGGAGCATCATCCCAACAAGACGGACTAGTTGAACCTATGAGTTCCGGGGAGTTATAAAAGGTTAATGTTAATACCACTTTTTGCCACATATCAAACTTCCTACAACTAATTTTCCACCAAGATGACATACCGATGCCCAAATCTGAATCCACATTTCCCAGTGGAGCCCATAAAACAGAAACCAAAGTTCTCTGGGGAAGCTCTAATCTGTCTCTGACCAGTAAGAATTAAAAGCCTTGAGGGACAGTGAATATACTCAGCTCTAAATCCATTCTTTTAATCACTATTAAAAGTTCAAATAATAAAGCCACTATCCTAGCTTGTTCTTTCTACCTCTCCTTTGTAGTTTCTGATTTCTAATTTTCTAAGAAATTTAAATCTATAAAACAACAATCCTTTTTACTTAGATTATTTTTAACCTGTGAACTACAGCAAGAAAATGTCTGAGATGTATATTAGTCAGGGACCTGTATGAAAGAAATAATATTGTCAATGAGTTTTATTACCTATATAAACTGTTAGAAGTTGTAGAGAAAAATTACTCAGATTACTCCTTTTAGAGAGCTTAGGATGGTAGCCCTGTAATTAAAATAACTCTTCTGGTAGCTAAATGCTTCTACCACATGCCTTCTAAAGACAAACAAATTGGCCCACCTTGTTAAAGTCAATTCTGCTCTCGACTTACAAGCAAGTTTAGAACTCCTTTAAATTCTACACCACTGCTATTCTTGCTCTGATTCCAAAGCATACCCTATGCATCCACATGCTTCATACTGCTTTTTCTATAAAGCATTCAATTCTGACCGTGTCAGTAAGCAATTTCAATCTTAAATTTTTATTGCACAGCTACCTCATATGTAATTATTTTGAGCTAATTATTGATAAGAGAACAATAAAATTCATTTTATTCCTCCTAAAAGCTATCTAAGAAATGAAAATATAGGATCAGAAAGTTTAAGGCAATTTTTTTCTAAGAAATACAGGTGAAGGATTAGTTTACCCTATCACTGTTTTACACACAGGGAAGAATTCAATTAAACCATTCTTTTGGACCAAGTTATAGATAATGGAATAACTCCTAGTGAGTCCTATTTAGTCATATACTTAAAAAGATAATTAAATTTAGCTTACTTTCTTATACTTGGCTTTGGAATGCAAACCTCTCTCTACAGCCATGGACCACTCCTGTTCCTTCATTGATTCAAAGTAGAAAAAGGCTTCTGTGCTCAAGTCCAGCTCTTGGAATCTGAGGAAAAAAAGGATGTGAGATCTATACATGTCAAATAATTATCTTAGGCTACTTACCTCCTGTCCCATTTGCCAAGATATTAGACAAAGAAAAGAATGGGAGAAAGAGAAGATTTTATAGAACTGCTTTGTTCACCCAGGTTATCAGTAAGAACGAGTAGCTTTCTTTTCTAAAGAATCCCCACCAGCATATTCATAGGCTATGCAAAAACCAAACGAAAAAACCTCCCAGTAACAGTAGATAGAGCTTTCCTCTTATATCCTAGGAATAGTCACTGTTAGAATTGACCTTGAGTCTCAGTTTCTATGAAGAATACAATTTTCTATGGTTTTCAAGAAAATTAGGTGCTTCCTTACACCATTTTAAGCAGCTCTTTGTTTCTGATCTGACAAATTTGATGCATAAGTTAACTCCCACATATAACCTATGGTAGGTTTTTACCAAATTGTTTTTTTTAAAAAAAGGAAGGCAAAACATCATATAGACTAACACCAAACATATAGCCAAAAGGAAATTCCGTAAGTGTTCTTTACCCAATGCAGTAGATATCAGGAGGATTTGGATCACAGTTCAGCCAAGGTTCTAAACCACTATCTGGAGACTGGCCATTCACGTTCCAAGTTCCAACAAAAAATCTAATACATAATACCAAAAAATAATTTGAAAACAAAGATCAAGTATGAACCAAAAGAAGGCCTCTCTTGTCACTTTTACACAAGGGTATGTTCACAATATGCTAACATAATTCCTCAAAATGTTTTGCCACATACATAAGAAACATCTAGAACACAAAGGCAGTAAGCTTATTTTCTCTAAATTTTACATTAAGTGAAACCACAGAAAGAAATGAAGTCTCTATTTTAAAAAAATGCAAAGTTAATTGCTCTACCATATTTCCTTTTAGTTAAACTCCTTCCAAACTCATATTTGAAGGGAGAGCTTATGGTTGGGAAAGAGGTATCATTGTGCTGTAAGCTAGTCTAATACGAATAAATGTTCTATATGGGGCTGTAGCTGAATCCAAAAATTCACTTCCCAAAGGATTACAAGGACATCTGTGTAGGAAATTCTGATGAGACAGATATACTATTAAGGGGGAAAGCAGAAGGGAAAACTCATGACTGTCTTAACTGTTTACATACAAATACAAGCACCATGGGGAATATGAGGAACTAGAGGTTTGAGTATAGGTATATAGCTATGATTGAATTAGAATAAATGAGGCATGACGGGATAGCAGATGGGACTGGAATATTGGATTAGAAGGGTACATTCTGTTCACGAATAACAAAGAAAGGTATCGTTGCTTCGTATGTTGGAGATACATGCCATGCCACATCATGCCTCACATATGGCACACACACCAGGTTCAGAAAATGGGATGCCAACAAATAAAGGTGAAATAAAAATAATACAGAGGAAAGAATCTAAGGTAGACCTCTCAATCAAGAGGATTGGGTGAAATTTTTTTAAATTACCAAAGTTGAGAGCTAGTAGTAATGGTCGACTTTAATTTTCTAATATTGGCTGAAAAATCCCTCAGCAGACCAGAGACACAAACACACTTTCTTATGGAATGTGCTAGGGGACAATTCTCTAGTACATGTGAACTTGATTTGGTTCTTTAAGACTGGATAGAAATATTAGCAGACATGGTATTATCAGTACTTCGAAAATTCAAGGGAAATTGTAGGATCTATCTTATTTCAGATATGCAGGTTACTGAATAGTTTTAGAAACAAGGGTTTGAATCAGATAACTATTCCTTTTTATCATGCTTTGATTCATAATTAAGCTAATATCTTAACTATCAAAAGCCCTTTGTCTACCGTACCTACTAACTTTTTAGACTCAGTAAGTAGAAGAGAGACTAACTTGAAAGTCTGAATGTTGACATATTCTTTCTCTCGCTTTGCCAGGATATGTTTGATGAGACCCTCCCGCTGCCCAGATTGGGTATTTGGTACAAAGAGCTTCCGCATGGTGTTGGTCACTTTGGGTTGTTCCTTGTTAGAAGCTTCTTTTTCACGTGGAAGCCTGGCAAATAAATGAGAAACTCAAAAGTAAAACTGCCTAAAATATAATTCTCCTACAGAGGAAATGTTTTGCCATAGGACTTACAGTCTATTCACTGAAGGTGGTGGAGGTGGAGGTTCCCGGTGAATCCCTGTAGGCTGATTTTGTGAATTTATTTTCTTGTCCAAATTCATAGATGAAAAATTGTCCTCAAACCCAAGAAGGCCTGAAAGACACAGAACCCAAAGTCAAAGGGAGAAAAAAACTAACATCCAACATATCCAGGGTAGACAGTGCTTTGATTTGATCACAATTTGATCAGTGGTGTTACTAAACAGAAAGGTGCTATAAGGGTAGGAATTACTTAGACTGGGATTTGAAGAAGCATATCCATCCCTGAAGCACTGATAAACTAACTAGAACAATAGAAATGTATGATAATCTGGATCCTGAATAATAAGTAACATTTCTTGAATTATATCACTATCTCACTTAATCATCACAAAAACTCCATGAAGGTAGGTACTATTATTAATAAAATTCTTCCATGTTATAGAAAATGGAGGTTAAGAGTTGTTGAGTAACTTGACAAAGGTCATATAAATAGTAAAGTCCTAGACTTGGGATTCAAACCCAGGCTGTCTGGCTCTGGAGCCTGTAGTTCTTACCACTCTGATAAATTGGCTCCTGAAGAGCTACCATGCCACAGAAAGGATTAGGAGTAAACACTGGTCAGTGGGCATGGACTTGATAAAACCATTCTGCAGGAAAATGTGTTTGACGTTGACTTTAATCCACCTCATTGCATCTGGTCTGATAAAATCTACTGACTCTGCAATGATCATAGCAACCGGGGAACCAGCAACCTTTCAGTACCTGAAAAAACAGAAGGATTGTCCTTAGTGTCTAATTTCTGGTACCAGCTGGATGAGTCCTTTTGCTCTGGAACAAGAAGTTGTGACTGAGCTGGAGAGATAAAGGTCATGGTCAGAAACTGGGGAGCCCTTCATTGAGTGAAATTTACCATAACCAAAAGCCATTCTTTCAACACCCCTTAAATGCAGGGGCCAGCACCATTTCTGAATGTATGGAAGAGACTAAGGAAATAAGTGAAGCTCTAAGGGTCATCTGGAAACAGGAGAATTATAGTCTATGGTAAGCTGTGCTTGAAAATTCTAGAAATTGGCTCAGTGTCCTTAAAGCTGGGTAGATGTGTTCCCTGACCTATTCCTGTGTTCATTCTTGAAGAAAAAAAAAATCAGCTATTAGGGCTTAAAGGGTGAAGTACTTTGCTAATGGCTACTTTCCTCTATATCAGCATGTCAGAATTTCACTCGCATTGAAATAGTAGAAAGAAAATCACTGGGTCTTGAGTTACCTTCCTGAGCAGCAAGGACCTCTGAGAGGAACTTCAAACAGTGTTCCTCATCAGGGATTTCAAAGTGGCGCTCTCTGGTCCAGTCCCCCTGAACCCGAATTTTGCAGCCACCTAAAAAGAATTAAAATTCATACACATATAGGTATGGGATTCAATGTTTTATTAGGGTCATATTCTCAATTTATCAGGTTAATAGGCGAAGGTCCAGATCACAAATATTCCAGACTTCTAATGTAGGAAGCATACATATAAGATTAAGGGAGTCAGTGAGGGGGTGATGGAGAGAGGGAACCCTAAGGGAAGCGAGTACTCCTAGGGCTGATGAACTGTGTCAATGATCAGCCCAATCTAGGGGTGTGATACATACAAAAATAATAGCTTCTTGCATTCTGATCTCTCTCTCAGATATGAATGCAGGGACTTTCTAGCAAAAGTTAAATTTCTCAATCACCCTCCTTCCATCTCTTAGCTGAAAATTCCTACCATTTCAAATTTAGATCATACAGTAAGAGTATCTGAAGTGTGAAGGGAATAAAGGAAGTAGGATCATCTGTTTATCAGCACAGATTCAATTAAATTTACAAACCAATTAAGAAGAGAATAGTGAGATTGGTTCAAAGTATTTCAAAAAGAATCATCTACACTTCGTTACCTCAAGTGAAAAATGTATGTCTTGAATAAACTTACAAAAGCAATATAATGACCTAGGTCCAGGGGTGGTTTGGTTCAAATATAGCCAAACGGAAAATAGCAGAATTAGAAGCAAAGTTATCTAGGATTTTAATTTCTTATGTGTATAACATACTGTCTCCCCCTTTTCTGATGCCCCATAGTTATAATCCGTATCAACTGTTTCGATATGGTGATCCTGGAAACATACATACTTGTATATATTCTCATTCTAAGTGATTTATTACATATGTGGTTTTCTCATAACCCTGGAAACTATAAGCTCCTTAAAGGTAAGAGGAAGGCTGCATATACAGGTTACCCAACACTTTCCATGGTCTAGGGTGACCAACTGTTCTGGGATTGTCTGGGACTGAGGGACTTCCTAGGACTCAGGGCCTTCAATGGTAAGACTGAAAGTTCAAGGCAAATTGGGCTGGTTGGTCACTCTACTGGTCATAATAACATCAGACTTCACAGGCAGAAGGCATTTAATAAATATTGAACTGTACTCTTTCACACTTGTAAATAACAAAGAAATGAGAAAATGAAATGAAAATCCAGTTTCTTATGGTGGAAATCCACTTCTGAACCTTTGGCTCTCTTTTTGTCCTCTACATTTCCTGTTGTTTCTATCTTTGTAGAATGAGTTAAAAAAATAAAACAAAATTATTACTCAGAATAAGAGATAAAATGGAGAAAAAATGTGAAAGAAGTGGACTAGAGATAAAATTAATAAGGGTGCCACTGTAAGGAGGAACAAAATGGAGAGAGAATGAATAAAGTGTCAATTAGGAGCAGCCTTGAAGATACATGGAAAATGCCTTCAGGACGTAATAAGTCCTCCCTTTCTCATATTAAAAGTAGTTTAAAAAAGAACAGTTCCTATCTGACAGAAATTTAGAACAAGAACACATATTTTCTTTCTCCCACAATTCTTGAAAGATATGTTTTAGCAAATATGTAACCAATCTATTTAACGACCAGAAAATTCCAGAAATTGCTTACAAAATAACACTGGATGTTCTCTCGCCATGTTGCTTGGAAAAGAGAATAAATGACCCCATGACACAACCTTCTACTATTCTTCTTCCTTCTAAAACCCTCTGAACCTCTGTGATCTTCATATTATTCCTATATCCTCAACTTCATCTGAATATTCCCTATACTTCTCAGTAGTTCTCAACTATGTATGCACTGAAATTACCAGAGGCACTTTAAAAAAACTACTGACACCTGAGTCCCACCCAGGACAATTAAAACAGGATCTCCGGAGGTGAAGCCCAGGCACTGGTAGTTTTAAAAATACTCCCCAGGCAATGCTGCAATGTGTCCAGATTAAAATTCAGAGTCAAATGCAAACTGGCTGGTCCCTGAGGGGGGCACTTCCCCTAAATAAGAAACAGTCCTCTTAATGCTATGGTCCCTAACCCCCAGTCTGTGGCCTGTTAGGAAGTGGGCCTCCCATCACCACCTGAGCTCTGCACCCCAAACTCCCATCTCCAGTCCATGGAAAAATTGTCTGCCATGAAACTGGCCCATGATGCCAAAAAGGTTGGGGACTGCTGTCTTAAAGGAAGCTGTTTATATTCTCTCACACCTGATGCAATTTGGGTCGTGTCCTTATTTGTCCTAATACCACCTCCAGACAATTCCCTCTCCTCCTCCCTCAGGAAAAA
Source organism: Lepilemur ruficaudatus (assembly GCA_963574885.1). NCBI lineage: Eukaryota > Metazoa > Chordata > Mammalia > Primates > Lepilemuridae > Lepilemur > Lepilemur ruficaudatus. The sequence continues at coordinate 3,867 of CAUYRT010055616.1, read as the reverse complement.
TCCCTTCTCCTTTGAGGCTCACCCATTGAGCTATACTATCTTCGTCCCTTTCCTTGTCTATGAGATCATCCACCACCCTCTCAGAAACCTCAGAATCCAGGATTCAACACCTGACTCACAAGACTTCCATTCTACTCAAACTCCTGCCATTATTTTGGGTCCCTTTAAAATTAGCACAGAAAACCCAGTCGACATCTTCCCCTCCACCTCAGCCACCACTCCCTCAGTTGCCACCGGACTCTCTGTTATACCCTGGACTTTTCCATCATAGAAACACCACCATCTCATAAACCTCTAATTCAAACATCCTACTCTGACCTGTTTATTCCTTGTGACTTACTTGCTCATCATCCCCACTATAATTGTTTTTTGACCTCATGAGGACTTCCAGCCCATTCCTCTACTTTCTCGCTATCCACCAGCTCCCTCCTGCTTTCATTTCCCTTTTTATGAAACAGATGCCATCAGTACCCTCTTGCAAAAACTCAGAGGTGTCTTACCTCTGTTCTTCCACAGCACCTACTTGGCTAAATTCCAACCCTCAGGAATCCAACTAATTGAAGCAATCTAACTTTCCACAGTCAACTAGTCCCTTACTACTATCTGGAACAACTATTAATTATTTCACACCTTCTCATTTATTGTTCAACTTTGGATACCCTTCTTCTTAAGCGCTCTCATTCCAAGCAGACTGCTTCATCTCATACTTCATGGAAACCTACCTATATTTGTACTCATCTTCTCTTTTCCCTTCTGATACAGGAAGAAGATTCCTCCTATCAAGGTCACCTTCACTTTGAATTACAACCCCTGCGATCCTCTAAGGAATCTTATACTCACAACCATTCCCTAGACACACCCCAATATCTTTAACCTTTCCCTTTCAGTGGCTCCTCTCCATCAACATGAAAGTGTGTTAAGTCCTTCCCATCTGAAAAACAAAAACCTTCCTGGATTTCATATTTCCCTCCAACTCTAGTCCATCTCTATATTCTATCAGTAGGTCAAATAAGGAAGAACAATACAGCCATCTCCATAAATACTGAAAAGATATTTTACAAAATCTTTGTATACAGTGTATACTCAGGACTTTAAAAAACACACAAGCTCAAAATAAGTGTAGTTTCTCAATTTTTTAAAAAAAATCTGTCAAATCAATAGGCAATAATGTCCTTAACATTGAAACACCACTTGAGTCATTCCCACTGAAATAAGGAGCTAAACAAGGGTCATCATCATTATTTAACACTGGTCCCCAAATTCTCATTGGCATGGTGAGACATGAAGGAAAGCTAATAGTTGTAGCTACTAGAAAGGAGACAAAATCATTATTTGCAGATGATTGAGGCTATCTACCAAAATGAAAAACTAAAACAGCAAAAAATATTAAAAATAAATTTCAGTGAAGTGGCTGGATAAAAGATAAATATCCACAACTCAATCCTGTATACTAGTAATAAGCAATTAGAAGAAAATAGAAAAAAGTTCCACCCACAATAGCAGCAAATAAATTAAAATCGAGCATAAAATACTTAGCCTAAAATTATATATATATAAGGAAACTACAAAATTTTACTGAGATATAAAAGAGGACCTGAATAGAGAGATATAACATGTTCCTTGATAGTGACTTAATTTTATAAAGAAGTTAACTTGATAAAAATTTGGAATATACCTATAATTTAATATTGGTCATTAAAAATCATGTTTTTAAATAACTTTAAAAGCATTGGGAAAATGTCATAATGTTAAATGAAGATGCATGATAAACACTATATATGAGGATTCCAACTACATAAAACTATAAATAAAAAATTGGAAGGAAATACATCAAAATGTTAACCACAACAATCTCCAGATTGCAGGAGAATAATTTCAGTTTGATACTTTAAACTTTTCTGAATTTATAAATTGTATATAACAAAGATATATTACCTCTATAATCAGAAAAAGATTATTTATAAAGCATTTAATACCAACATCTAATGGGAAAATACATATTTACATTAAAATCTAGCATGCCTGACAAACTCAGGGCTGCCCTCCTGCTATATACTGTGTGCTCTAAAGGTTCATGCATGAAGCTCAAGGATCAACATAAAATCTGGTTTCAGTGCAAATATTACTAAATGGGCAGAAATAACAGGATTTTATTCAAGTGGTCATTTAACTATTTTCCCCCTATGATCTAGTAACTTGAACTCTGGACATGTAATACATGGCTAATTTCTACACAGGATTGGTTACCATAAAACTAATGCCAAAAATTAGGTATTTATAAGAGAAAAGGCATAGCTCACTTTAACCTTTCCGCTTTGAATCAAGGATCTTTCCACACACCAAGTACAAGACATTTCAGTATCTTGTTTCAGCAGCAATGTCAATTACTGCAGAACTGTCATTGCTCTAATTTTGCTTTTTTAGTGTTGCTTTTGCCTTCTTCTTTCTATGCACAATATGACATAGACATTAAGTATTTTCTTTCTTGGATACCTGCCACTGACTGGGTTTAGTCTTTCAGGATCAGCCCTTAAGACCTCCAAAATCCATGACCAAAGAGAAGAATAATAAAACCCAAACCAGAAAAAGCCGACCTAAACCATTCAATACAAATTAATGTTGCCAAGCTCAGAGACTGTGTCTGAACAAAATTATGTTTAACCCATAATCACAAGCTAAGTGCCAAGTTCCACTCATCCAAGGACTCAACCAAGAGATAAGGCAACCCATTTGATTTAATTTAATGTGGTCAGATACTCTTTTCCATAGCAACCACATAGTTACAGTAGCAGTCAAGTGCCCATTTTCTCCTCCCCACAACACAGAATATAAAGAACAGCTTGTACAGAAAGTCGATGATGATTTGATTCAAACAGATAAAAATGAAAGAATGGAAACAATGAATAGAAAGATGATGTTCCACAGTGAAAAGAAAGACTATGTTCCCTCTGATAAGGAGATGCGTTAGGGGAATGGGGCTTAAATAAAAGACCAAAATTATTTTAAGAAAGAAATGGAATGCCTGAACGAGCAATTTAAGGGACTTTATAGACTTCGAAAAGAATATAAGAAATAAGGAAAACATTATGATTTAACATACAAATATTAGAAAGGGGGAAGTTTAAAACGTAACAGCAGTTAAAAAAATAACAGAAAACCATTCATAAACTTTATGTGCTTTAAACATTTTACTTTTCACAGCAAAGTGATTTAACTGATAGCAACAATACTGGTAGCTAAAAGAAGCTCAGCATTAGCAAAGCAGATCATATTTTTAATTTGTATAAAGATTCTTACCAGCCACCTGCTTTTTCTTAGGCTTAGTCTAAATGGTTTTGGGAGACAATGCTTATTCGTATGGCTGCCTTAAGAAAATGGAGACTATAGGATAAGATGGTAAAATAAAAAATGGGCTCCAAAAGGTGTCTTGAATATAGTGAGTATTCAATCAAGTAAATTTTTGGTGAAAGAAAATCAACTCCATTCACAAATATACTCACTGTTTGAAGCTATGTCAATCAGAAGAGTTTCTTCTGCTTCTGAGGGGGAAAAAAAACAGGATCAGAGAAGAAAAAAACCATTAATTACAGCAAAAAGAAGACTATTCCTAACTAAATAACTGCTTCTCTCAGTCACTACTCCTAGGTCTCAGAACACATTTTTAATTAATTAATTAATTCATTCATTCATTCATTGAGACAGAGTCTCACTCTATTGCCTGGGCTAGAGTGCCATGGGGTCAACCTAGCTCACAGCAACCTCAAACTCCTGGGCTCAAGCAATCCTTCTGCCTCAGCCTCCTGAGTAGCTGGGACTACAGGCATGTGCCACCATGCCCGGCTAATTTTTTCTATATATTTTTAGTTG